>PVJA010000456.1:0-172765 GCA_004027025.1 Myocastor coypus
CAATTGTCGGTCTGTTAACTTACATTCTCAACCCTCCAGCAGAAAAGCTTTGTGATACTATTACTCTATAACATAGGTACTGGGCTTATCATCACTGGCTTTCTGAGTATCAAATATCTTTGACTTAGTTTGTAAATGATATTTTCTGACCATCATTGATATTCTAATAACTTTCCATACAATGTGATATAAGCAGTTAGACACAATTTTGACACAGATATTTGGAAATTCAAGGAAATACAAAATTGTAGCCTGTCAAGAATATGGTTTTTGGCCCAGTCTCTTATTTTCAAGTACTACTCTTGAGAGAATGACAGTAACTGAGTTTACACCAGGAGCAGTACATATCAAAAAGACAAGAGTGACATGTATTCCAAGCATGGTTTTAGCATTACATTGTGCTATAGTCAATATGCTGAACCTTTTGAAGGTTCTTGAGACCAATATCTGTTAAAGATGATTTTTTTTTTTTTTTGTCTTTTTGAGACAGGGTCTCACTATGCAGTTGAGGCTGGCCTTGAGCTCACTTTTGTAGCTCAGGCTGGTCTCGAACTTGCACCAATCCTCCTGCCTCAGCCTCCCGAGTTCTGGGATTACAGGCGTGAGCCACCACGCCCGGCCTCAGAATCAGACCAATTTAAATTCCCAGTGTCTCAGGCTGCATTTTCTTGGGGAAGGCATGTACGTCTTTGAGCCTTTATTTTCTGTGTTGAAAGGGCTTTCATAGAACCTACCTAGTAGGACTGTTGTAAGAATTTAGGGACATGCATGATACCTGGTATGTGTGGAAAGCTCTCAATAGGTTGTAGGTGGTGTTAATGTTATGCAGAGAAAAACATAGCAAGGGAACTCCCAGAAACAGAGACCTTGATGCCCGTTGTATTCCAAGAGAATATTGAGAAATCCAGCATATACAGGAAGAGTAGAAGAGGCCCACCAGGACATAGCCAGGTGTCATATTTAGTGACCCAGCTGACTGGATGAGTTGGTATGTCCTTTAGGGAGAAAGCAGGGGTTAACGTGGGAGGAGTTGGGGAATTGGACCTCAGTGGATGCGTAATAGACAAGAATTCATCTAGCTGGTAAAGATTGGTACCAAGAGAGGATAAGGGGCCAGTGACAGCTGAAGTATAACTTAAACACCTTTTTATAGAGAGATCCAGCCCATAATCCCTACTTCTCTGGGAACCTGGGGACTGACTCTGCCTCTTGCCCCACATTATTCCTTAGCTTCAGCATTCATTCTACCTAGCTCTGTTGCAAAGCCCATGAGATGGTGTAGACGCACAGCCTGGGTGGCCAGTCGTATCCTCTGCCCAGGAATTAGCAGGGAATGGAAAGTGTGCCATTGAGACCAGGAAGACAGTGAGCCCAGGATGGCTGTCTGGTCCCATGTGCTGGGACAAGCAGTGAGATTGGAGGAACAGAGAGAAACACAAGAAAAAGCCCTGTAGGAAGAGAAGAGGAGAGAAGCTAGGTAGGATTCTTCCTTGCTTCTTGAAGAGCTTACAGGCAGTTTTTGGTTTCTAGCCCTTGGGAGGTCCAGTTGCATCCTGCCCGTGGCCTGGGGAGATACCTCATGTCCTTATGTAACCAGCTTATTAAATAAGCTGGAATCAGTCAGGTGTAAAAAGAAACCAACCTCTTTTTTTCTTCCAGTGTGTCTTGAACTACTCTGTGGATGATCTTTTTCCAGTCAAAACTGAGAACTCTTCGTGGTATCTGATATGTTAAAACCCTGTCCCTCTAACAACCCAGTCAGTCCTTTCTAATAACACTACCTTGATTCCAGATAGTCTGGAATTCTACGGTCCACCAGCCTTAAAGGCCAGAGAAGAGATAAGGTCTGCCTCTTCACAAGATCTCAGGCATGCCCTCTGCCTCCCTGACTGGCTGCCTATTGAGTTCTCTGGCCTTTGAAGTTCCAGCATCTTGCACTTCAGGAGCTTGGGATCTGGAGCCTTAGGATTGGGGTCCACAGCAGAGGTGTCCATGGTCACCCATGCCACACTCTGGGAGTGATCAGTACTCCAATGTTTCTCTCACCCCTACCCTCCCTGTGATGGTGGCAGATCTAGGAGGAGAACCCGTTCTGCTATGTCTCTCACCAAGACGTAGGTTGTAATGCTTCCGAGCCAGTTTGGAGCCATCCCATTTGCAGTGATGCCCTTTACTTTGCTCCAGAATGTGGAATCTGTGTTGTGTAGTATTTTTTCCTTAGCCTCAAGTGAAGCTGGGACAGAAAGAGTACCTTTTTATATCTGTTGCTCTTAAGATATTCCCTTTTTGTATAGTTCACTAGCTATTGTTCTCATACTACAACCAGGCTCAGCAAGACCGAGATGGGTGAGACACTCTGGAAGGCTGGGGAAAGCCCCTTGGACTCTCAGAATCTCTGGACTCCCATCACCATTGCTTTCAGCAATTGGAAAGTTTCTCTGTCAATCTTACTGAAATTGGCAGGGTTTGGGAAGGGAGTTCACCGTTACTTGCTTGTAGTACATGGATATCCAAGGTGTTTGCCAAACCTGAGAGACAGGGCCAGGGCAGGAGAAAGTTCAGGCTTTGTGACTTTCACATGGGTAGCCAATGTGCCCAGCATGGAGAACCCAAGATTATCAGAACTCCTATGATTGTGTGCTTTACAAGGTGGCCAGGCATAGTGTATAGACCTGTAATCCTAAAACTTAGAAGGCTGAGGCAGGAGAATCACTATCAGTTCTAGACTAACCTGGGCTATGTAAATGAGTTCAAGCCAGCCTACACTACAAAATGAGACCCTGCCTCAAAACAAACAAACTGAAAGAAAGATCACTGGCTGGGATAGAAGATGAGGATTGCAATAGACCTGGCCTCATCAGACCCCAGGATGCTAGCCTGGCGAGGCAGCAGCTTTGACCCTCAGGCTCGGGGCCCTGACTACCACTACCATCCCATCTCCCAAGCCTCTGTTCCATGCTGCTGCCCAGTGACCTGGCCTCATCCTGTCTTTCTGGAGGGAGAGTGGGCTCCACATTTTTGAGAGCCTCTTTTCTTTCCATACAGCCAGAGTGTGGTTTGGGTAAGTCTCAACTTTGGGTACTGGAGGGGGGTTGGAGAAAGCACTGGAGCTGCTTCACAGTGTCCAGTTTGACTCAGAGCTCTCTGTTTTGGGGCTTGGACCCAACACAGGTGACCAGTAGGACTCCTGGGGGAGCAGGTGGGAGTCACATGGGCGAGTGCACTGTGAGCAGTATGGGCATATTCCCTGCTGAACCTCCTTCTGGTGTTACTTAAAGAGACTACAAGGCGGGAGCCGCAGGAAAGCACTGTGAAATAGCAGCACACTGCAGGTACATCCACGTAGCACTGATGGCTTTTATTGCAGATTCATGTCATTACAAGGATAATCTGGGAATGTATTTTTTTAAAAAACCCTCCCTTTTATATACATGAAACATGCTACATGGTACACTTCTGAGAAATGCTGAGGTAACTGGCTCACACCCAGTCAGGGACAGTACCAAATGCCCACACCTCGAAGGCCTGACCCACGTGCCCACTGGGAGGGTCTCACCCTCCTGATTAATTTCTTGCTCCTGGTGTGGCAGTCATGCTGGCACTGTGGTGCCCAACAGGACTTAGGAAGCTGCCGTGCTGCTGAACATCGACTAAAGAATCTGGAGGCCCTGTGTGATCGAGCAGCTCTTGAGAAGCAGCCAGTTCTGTGTGTGGCCCCTGTCCTCCAGGGAAGTACAGTTCATCGATGAGATACAGGCTCTGATTTGCCTGTGGTAGGACCTCCAGTCCTTAGCCATCTTGGCACATTAAGTTCCCTTTAGCTGAGTGTCTTTGGCAAGGTAGGCTGCTATTTGTGTGGAGGTTAAAATGAAGTAGAAGCTAAAGTATGAATGGAGCATACAAAGCTAAATATGTAATCTATGCGGTCACTGCTGTATCTTTTGGGCTGGCCTCCCCTTTTCCAGCCAGAACCCAAGTCTGAACTGTTTCCTTCTAACAGGTGGAGGAATCCTGCCTGGGAAGGAGGTCTCTGTGGCAGAAAAGGTAGATGGGGTAGGAAGAGAAGAGAGGCCTAGAACTACAGTGAGCAGCCAGGGGTAGAGACTCGGGGGTGCTGCCCAGGGCGTGCATGAGTGTACTGGGTAGAGGGACGATGGACAGTCCTGAGAATGGGGAGCGCCCGTAAATGGAGAGGGAAGGGGATTTTGAAATTTGATCAGGTGCTGCCGGGGGTTCTTAAGAGAGGAACTCCTATGTGAGAGATGTGCCGTGTAAGCTCTCCCGGAAGAATCTAGGCACACCAAGGCCAGGCCAAGGATCGGTCTTTGAATTGGTGCTGCACGGTCTGTTGATCAGCCTATAGGCTCAAGTCACACAGCGCTAAGGAAGTGTTCTATTCCTAAGAGCAAAGCAGGTGGCAACAGCTTCAGTATCTGAGAATTGAAGAGAGTACGTAACTAGGGTATAGCACACTCTAGCATGTGTCCTATGGCAAGCCCATGTATACATCTAGACATAGCACAAGGGGTGTGTATCTGAGTGCATACACATGAGGTATACACAGAAGTGCACAGGGGAGGCTCATGCACTGTATATTGTATATGTGCTGCCGAAGCGAGCACACGCACTGTATATTGTAAAGATAGTCTGCACTTGTGTTTTTATTGTAGAGACTTCATTTTTTTAAACAAAGTTGTCAGCAGTCCTGTCCTGTCCTGGAAACATGAGGGGCTTTCTGGTGTGAAGAAAAGCAAGAGAGACAGAGAACACTGCATGAGTTCTGTCCCATTTTCTGACACAGTGACTTGGGAAAACAAAATCCAGGGTTCTGGTCTTGTCAGCATCAGAAAGAACCAGTGAGGACCTGCTCATTGTGCTGGACCTGCGAGGCTGGGAAGAGCTCCTGGTGATGGCCATGCAACGTCAGGAGGGGGACAAGTTTAGTGGAAGGTGTTAGGGTTGGGCCGGATCATCATCACCACTTTCTTGAGCGAGTAGGATCCTCCTCGGAACTCAGCCCAGTAGACCCCATCCTGGTAGCGGCTCCGATAATGGCCCCCTCGATACCAGACCCCGTTGAGGTTGGAGTGGGCACAGGCATTATACCACCAGCCTCCCTTCTGGTAGTGAGCACAGTTTCCTGCAGGAGAGAAGAAAGTGAGGAGGCATCCGGGTGAGGTGCTGGGGGTCCTTAAAACCCTGTCTGGGAGGCCTTCTGAGCAAGAACACTGGAAAGATGGGCCCTCTGCAGCAGGGGTCAAAGCCGGGCTTTAGCACTGCTCAAACCTGCCTTAGAAGCTAGGTTTCTAAGCATCTAGCTGTGAGAGTACAGGCAGTGGCTTAACCTCTCCCCACCACTGCATTCTTATCTGTAAAAGGAGGACAAAAATAATGCTTCTGCCATAGGCCCACCATGAGGATTAAGTGAGGACCAGTGTTTAACCCTGAGCCCAGGCTTCTGCAGAGGAAATGGAAATAGGCTGGGGTGCATGGGGCTAGTGAAAGTTCTTCACAGGAATTAAGAGTTGAAAGAATTGGATTGAGTATTTATAGTATGACAAAGGAAGTGTTTAAAAAGAAATGGCCTTCTTTTCCTCCCCAGCCTATACTCCATCCAAGTAACTTTTGTGTTATTTCATAAAAGGAGGCTATTTCCTGAAAGTCTTGGTGTTGTCACGTCATGCTGAGCCTTGCTGCCAAGGACAAGCAGCTCGGAACAATGAGATGCGTGGGCAAGGTGTGAGTGGCGTGCAGGGACATCACTCCTCAGGGGAAGGAAGAAGAGGAGCCATCATCAAGGGCTGCATTGGGAAGCCTGGGAGGGGACCGCTTCCTCAGGGAGGGGCTGCCCCATCCAGCTGGGGCTTGGAGGGCTCGTGGAGCCAAGCCTGTGGGATGGCGTGTGGAGGTCACAGGCTGTCTACAGCCAAAACCTGGAGAGCTTCAGCCCCAGGCCCGCAGCTCAAGGCCACAAGCACCATCTGCCAGGGGAGGCCCTTCCTGAACTGGCCCCACATACCGGGGCCAGAAGCCGAATTTTAAGTCCTAGATAGAATACTCCTGTCCCTCTTTCCCAGTATGTGCTTCAGCAGTCACCACTGCATCCTATCCTAGAGCCTGAGAAGCCCTGAGGGCCCTCCTCCTGCCCTGCTGTTCTAGAAGCCCCTCTGCTGCAGAGTGAGGGCCTGCTCCTCCACAGGGTCTCTTCCACTGGGGTCAGTTCAGTGTCAGTGAGTGACAGAGATACCTGTGTGGTATGAGGGTGGGTGGGCACATCTTACCTGTCCCCTGATATTTCAAGAAGTGTTCACAGGAGTGTGGGAGTATAGTTGCCATGGAGACCTGGAGTGAGACACCCTACTCCAGTAAAGAGGTATGCCATCCTTTTTTGGGCAATACAGAGCTCACTCCTCCACAGTGGGTGGTGGGACTTGCTCAGACTAGGAGGCTGGGCAGAAGGGGTCAGGCTTGTCCAATAAGGCAGACTCAGCCTTGCCTGGGGGTGGTGCCAATCTCTGGTGGCCTGGCGTTGCCAACATGTCCACCCATCACCACACATCAGCGTGGAAACATCACGTCAGGAAACATCAATGTGGGTGAGGCGATGCTGCTATCTGTACTCCGGGCCAGGCTGTTTGCAACTTTTAGTGTTCTGCGCTCTACCTTGTTTGTTTTCTTTTTATCTGATAGACTTCTTAGTAAACCCCTGAGCTTGATGGATGATCTTGGAGAAATCATTCATCTCTCCTATCTGGTTTCCTCATAGTAGTTTCCTTACAGTGTTGCATTAACATTGCATGTGAATAGCAGTGAGTAAACAGAGCTCTCACTATATGCAGTTCTGGACAAGGCACTTGAGGTGCTTACTCGGTAACTCCTCCCTATGCTTTTCTCAGGTACTGCTCTTACTTTCATACTTTCAGATGTGGAAACCCCTGGGGAAATTATGCATGGACCGAGGACATAGTTTCACAGCTCAGAGTATATGGCCTGGAGTCCACCGGTCCATATGCCTCACAGGTGAGGAGGGCAAAGTGTGGCCCAGGAATGACTGAGTTGGCTCAAGGTGGCCCCTGCATGTTTCATTGGTACACATTTCCACCTTTCCCTTTTTATAAAAGCTACTGTGACCCAACTGTGCAAAGGAGATCTGAGGGCAATGGGCAGAGGGCTGGCCATATTGCCCTGGGCCTTCCTGTAACCACATGCTGGAACCAGGGCCTCCAGCTCTAGGAGACATCTTTTCACTACCCTAAACCTGGGCTAGACTCCACTCTTCTTACCTGTGTAGACATCATGGTCTCTATCGAGTGTGGTAAACTGCTTGCCATTGTGCCAGGTGAAGGAGTCACCTGCATTGCCGTGGTAGCGCCCCAGCCGCAGCTTATAGTACTCGCTCTCTGGCTCCACACGGAAGCTGGCGTATTCTGCAAAGACCTTGCGGCCGGACCAGTCCTCCATGGTCACCAGCAGTTTGTAGTTGCCTTGGTTGGTCAGCCAGTAGATGTTCTCCAGGCCCAGCCAGTACTCACCATCAATGTTCCCAAACCCTTGCTGTGAAAGAGCACAAGAACATGACTGTGGAGCCTACAGTGGCCAACCAGGGTTCTGCCTCCAGGACACACCCCAGTAGAACCACCCAAGAAGCAAGCAGAACTCGAGCAGGCCTGGCTCCATCCCCAAGCCCTCCCTCACCTCATGGCTCTGGGACTTGGCCTCTTGGCTGATTTCGCCTTTCTAAGCTTCAATTCCACATCACTCTTAACAGGTAGGGGTACTGCAGTAGCATGTGTGACATGGTCGCTCAAGGCCTGGGACACAGAAGGCCTCTAGCTAGCATGTCTTGGGTAGGGCCCTCAGCACTGTGAGCCTCAGTTTCTCCTCTGGGATGTGTCATGCCATCTCTACCATGCCTGATAGGTGTGAGAAGTGACCAGTGTGTCCTAGCCACCTAGGTCCCTTCAAGGTCTTGGTCTTGTTATTTTGAATGTAGTGTTTTGGAGGTCATCACTTGAGTAAGGCTGCCAGGGTCTTATAAGCAGATGGGAGCCTTGCCAGTGATGATCACTGTTGTGTGGTCAGCACTTGGTGTGTATGCGCTCTGGTGATAACTTCCCCTGAGTGTCTTTATTAGTCCTCATACCAACACAAGAGCAAGTCGCTATCATCCTCCTAGAATGGACGAGCCAGGACTCAAGCTAATGCATGCCTTGAGAGCTCTGCTGTGCCACTCCACAAGAGACAGGTGAGTAGAAGGGTCTCTGGGAGCCCACAGGCTAGGAATAGAAGAGAAGCAAGCAGAGACACACTGGTCAGGAAGTGGGCAGGGGAAGTCAGAAGGAAGGAGACCAAGAAGCAGGCACGACCGATGCTGTGTGGCAGCATTGCTGTTAAGGAGTTGTGGCTTTGGCATCAGGGACCTAAGCCTCAGTTGCTTCTTTGGTTCATTACAACTGTACAGTCATGAGCAAGGGACTCCTTCCCCACACCATCGGGTAGGAGCCTCCCCAAAGCTTGCTGTGAAACTACCTGAAGAGCCCTGCATAGTTTCTGCCGCATGGCCGATGCCTAGTAACCTAAGCTGCTCGGGCCACCTTCAGGCCATCTACTTGGAAGAGTGAGTGATGCATAGCTGATGCCTGGCAACCTTTCCTACTATAACAGTGAGGACTGCAGTGCCCTGGGAACTGGGGAGCCGAGAGGATGGCCCAGCAGTTAAGACCAAGGGACCACATTTCCCTTGGGAGCAGTTTGAGCGAGTCTGGGCTTCAAGATCAGCAGCCTCAGTAAGATGCTGCCCACACTCCATCCTGTGAGACTTTGGTGGTCCATACTCTTAGCTGCTCCAGCAGTGAACAGGAAAGAAACCTGTCTTCACCATTCAGGTTTGCAAAATGCCCTTGTGTTAGTCCTCCTTGGCTTGGTGCTAGCCAGGTACAGCACAGACAGGCCCTGTTGGGTCTTACCTTGTATGTCTCCCAGTTCCTAAAGAAGTTGACAGAGCCATCCAGGCGCCTCTGTATGACGGTCCAGCCCCCAGGGTCATGCCTCTGGTCACACCACACCTGCATGAGGCGATTCGTGTTCTCAGGCTTCACCAAGTAAATGGAGCTGGTGTCATGGCCATCCTCCAGGGCCTGCAGACAGTCTCTCCATGGGCCTGGGAATACATGTACAGCACACACTGTCTTCAGGCCACACCTCACTTTGCCTCCAAAGCATACCCTTTGGAAGGGCTGTCATGCCTCTCCCAGCTCTTTCACTCATGGCCCCCAGCTGTTCCCATGATCTGAGTGGGTCATATCAGCAAGAACACAGACTTGAGTCACCAGCATCCAGACAAGTGAGGCCTTTCCTCCTGATGTGAGGAAGCATCAGCAAGGTCGCAAAGTCTAGGCATTCAACCACATAGCTTTAAATAATAAAATCACACTTTGCATCAGTCTCTTCAAAATATTCATTTCCAGATTCAGAATGGTTAAGATCAGTAATGCTTAAAAAATTCCATCTTGTTCTATTAATTTCTATATTCGCTCAGCAACTATTATGTTCCAGACCTCACAGGGACCAAACCGGGTCCTAAAGGATAGGGCTGCCCTGGTGGCCGATGAGGGGAGCTGGCCTCCCCAGGACTCCCTCAGCCCCAGGCCCTGAAGAGTCCTGTCTTCTCTCATGTGTGTGGGGGCACACATCAGTGGTGGCAGGCATACTATGCTTTTCCTCCTATCTCCAGCTTCTTAGTCTGCCCACTGGCTGGTGGCTGGACTCTCAAATCCCTGAGTGATGGTTATAAGGCAAGGCCTATCCTGAGGTCTTGTAGCCACCATGTGTGAGCGCCCTTGAGCCTGACAGGAAGGCAGCTGCCTTGCTCCTCCATGAGCCTCTGGGACCCAGGTCAGTTGACTGTGGGTTCCTCCCATCACTCTCCAGGGGCTTTTTACCCACTTCTTTTTTCTCAGCCCTCTCCCCACATAGGGGTGAACTCCTTCCTTCTTTCCTTCCTGCCTCCCTTCCTAAACTCCTTCCCTCCCTGTTGCCCCTTATGGCCCAAGGCCCCACTTAGTAGCTATCTTGGGGAAGGGGAGGTCGATCTCTTAGAAGAACATTTACGAAGGAGAAAAACCTTCTGGTTGTTTTTGGCTTGAACCCCAGAGACTGCAACATAGAATGGGAGTCTGTCCCTGCCAGCTGGAGCAGAGCGCGGTGGGCGTAGGAGTCTTGTAGCTCTTCCTGAGGGCTGCAGCACAGGAAGGGCCATTTAATGGGTGTGCTAGTGACACAAAGCCTGGCAGTAGCCTGCAAAGGCACACCATTGAGAGCAAGTCCTCAGGCACCTAGGGATTAGGAGATGGAGGAACTGTCCCTAAAGGGACATGTGAATACTTTTGAGGCAACTGGAAAGGTGGCAGATCAGCCTGGGACTCAACGTGGGACTCAGCCTGTGCTGCCTCAGCGGGTATTGTTGATGGTTTCATTGTTACCTTTGACATGTCTGCAGGGGGCTGCTTTCACTGTGTGTGTGTGTGTGTGAGTGTGCGCGCGCGCGTGCGCGCACACGCTCACACATGCCCACGCAGGTGCACATGCTAGGAATTGAATTCAGGACCTTCACTTGCCAGGCAGGTGCTGTGATGTGGAGCTATATCCCTGGCCCTCAAAGGGTTATTTTTAAAAAGCAAATGTTTAAAAATGTTTTGGGATCACTTCCTTTAAGAATTTAGTGAAAGCTGTATACTCTGCTTTGAAAAATACAGACTTATGCTTTTGGTAAAGTTCCAGAAGGCAGATGGATGGATCTCTAGGCCCTGGGTCATGAACCCCTAGCTCTAGGAGAGTCCTATCCTGAGTAGTCATAACAACAAAATAGTAACAGTAGCAGCAGTGTACTGAGCATTTCCTACAGCTAGCCCTGCTGGGTGCTTGTGCTCCCATCCTCTGGCACCCCTGGGAGGTGGCAGTAGTCTGCCTACTTCACTTTGCAGATTAGGAAAGTGGAGCTGGGGACCTTGGGGGACAGTCTAAGGCCACAAGTCCAGTAAGAGGCAGGAAGGCTGTGTGATGTGTGGCCCAGAGCCCAGCCTCTCAAGCACTCTTCTTTTTCCCCAGCAGGAATGTGTTTGAATGTCAGGGACCCAGACTTGGATCTCTGTATTCTGAGGACTATTCCTTAAATTTTGACACTTTGAACCTGCTAGTCAGCCAGGTTAAAAAATAAATATAATTCAGCTTGCTCAAGTTATGATACCTCAGGCCAGCAGGATGGCTCAGCGGTCTAAAGTGCCTGCTTAGGAAAGCGTAGGTGGCCACAGGGACTGTGGTTCGATCCTTGGCACCACTTGCTGCGTCAGCCCCGTCCTCAGGGCAGGCTGAGCCGGCCATAAAAAAAAAAAAATATATATATATATATATATATATATATATATATATATATAT
The DNA here is from genome assembly GCA_004027025.1 of Myocastor coypus. Taxonomy (NCBI): domain Eukaryota; kingdom Metazoa; phylum Chordata; class Mammalia; order Rodentia; family Myocastoridae; genus Myocastor; species Myocastor coypus. Next base: position 11,434 of record PVJA010000456.1, read on the forward strand.
ATATACTGTTTACATAGGTACAGTCTTTAAAAAAATACCTCTTTTTTAATTGTTATTTTTGGGCAACTGGCAAAGTGGCAGGTCAGCCTGGGACTCAGCCTGTGCTGCCTCAGTAACTTTTCCCGTGTCTGTCTCTTGGTGTTCTTTACCCATTTTCCAGTTATTTTAGTGTCTTGTGACTTGAACATTTTCTTTTTTCTCTTCTTTTTTTGGGCAGGAGTCTGGCAATTCTCTAAGAATTTTGGGCTCACGGGCTAGATATAGAATGGTACTGAAGTGCTTAGCACTGCCTGCTGTTAGGGAAACCTCTCACACATCCCTGCACTTCCCATGACTCCGGGACTCAGCAGCTTCCACCAAGAGCCATGTCCCATTTTCCCTCTGAAGCCTTTGCAGACTTCAACCAAGTCTCCTGTATTCCAGTGTTTCCTTTTCTTACACTAAAGGCACTAGTGGGAAAGATAAAACACATAAACGGTGGATGAAAATTAGTCCAAGGAATAAGTTGCATTGAAAAATTGGCAGCTGGAAAATGATGGTGTGGTTCTATTACAATGACTTACTCAAAATGGGCTGCTTTTGTGAGAAGGCCTCTAAGTGTAACAAAAACAATGCAGTGTCCTTGTTATGTACAGATGGCCCCATGGTGAAGGCAGGTGTGGGCCTGACTTTGATTAAGGAGTCCATGACTGAGGAGGTTTGGCATCAGGGAATGCCTCAGCTCAAGTCTTGGTTCCTTTCCCTATAATAGGGTGACATGGAACAGATTCTTTTTCTATAAAATGAGGAAAGAACAATAGCTTTCCCAAAGATGCCACCAGCATAGAGCACTTCAGGGTCCAGCCTGAGCAGCTGCTCTGCAAAACCGCTCTTTATTCCCTTTGAAACACAAAGGCTGATCTGTTGGAAGTTGTTCATCCTGTCCCCCAGCCACAAATTGCTATTTTTTTTAATTTCCAAGACTAAATATAAGATTCTTTACTAATAGATATGTTCCACAAGTTGTATTTTAAATGTGAGAATTTCTGTGAAGGCCACAAAGATATATTAAACTAGAGAATGGAAATCTTTTTTGTCAGCAAAGCTGGATTTTCAAGGTGCAGTGGGCAGAGTGCTTCCCTTGGCACAGAGCAGGCACCGGGCAGTATTTACTTTGGCTCTCCTTCTGAGTGGCTGCTCTGCCCAGAGCACCAGGCCAACACTAACTGTGCAGCACCTAGGTCCAGAGCATCATGAGCACCCCAGCCTCACCTCCATAAAGACCGCATTTACACCATGGCCAGAATGTTCCATATGAAGAGCAGTGCAGCCACCATGGCGAGCTGAGACTGCGGCTCTCAGAAGAACATCAAAGGTGTGGGAAGTGCACAGGACTAGGCGCCAGGAGACGGGGGCAAGATTCTGGCACTCAGGAGTAGAAAATGTGCAGAGCTCAGGCCGTTGGACCACAGTGCCTGTTCTGCGAAGTATTAGAGGTGATTGGGTAGGGTGTCCAAGTCCTTTCACCTGCTCCCTGCTCCCTTAATGGAGCTGTCAAGTACACAGGGCAAATGGCCTCCCAGGGAACCACAGACCACCTACTGGACAGCCTCCAGATGGGGCCTTTCTGGTAAAGCTGAGTGGGCCAGGTCAGGCCGGAGCAGGACTTCCTCTTCTGTTTCCTGTCTCGGGTCTCTGGTTAGCTCCTGCCTCCCCCCAGACTCAGTGTTGCAGTGGGCTCACAGCATGCAGCGGCTTTCAGTTCACTCCCTCGAGCCCCAAAAGGTAGCTTGGTGAATGCTTGACCCGGCCAACTGCAGCTTCTCTGAGGCTGGGAATGTGAAGGTGGAAATGGGCCTTCAGTGGGCAGCAGGCTTCTCCCCTGGCTGTGGTCCTAGAGTGGGGAAAGGAGCAGAGACAACTGACAGGCTCTGCATCCTCTAAGCCTCATCCTAAGCTTCAGGACTCCACTGCCTTAGGCTGTGTAGAGGTCCCTGTGGCCTGAGTGTCCTGGGAAGCTGCGCCTATAGAACTGTATGGTGTTCTTAAAATTGTTTTCAGTGCTACATGAAACATTTTTCTAACAGAAGTGACTAGTTAAAAATTGGGTCTGGTGTGTCCTAACTGGAAGTTACCCATCTGAGGGCCAGAGCATGTAGACTGCTGAGGTGTGAGGCCCCCCCCCCACACACACTCTCCCTTCCTGCAGCATCAGGACAGACCCTGGATATGAGAGAGGTCCATGGGCTAGGCGTGTGAGGGCCAGTCATGGTGATCTGCGGTCTCATTTATCCACAGCATGGTAAAATAACTGCTGTGGCCACATCTAATCTGTATCCGTCACTCTGCAGAGTACAAAGCCATGGCCTAACCACAGGAGTACTTTGTGTGCTCACGAAGGCACCTCTGGCTTCCACAGAGCCGTGGAGTCCACTAGAATCTCCAGCCATTCCAGGGAAGAGCACAAAGGCACCTGCCCGCTCTGCAAGCCGCTTTTGTGCTCCAGCGGCAGGTGCAGCACCTGAGCTCAGCCAGCTTTCCAGGAGTTTATGAAAATGTTTGAGGCCTCAGTAAAACTTATTGGCTCTAAATGAACAGAAAACTACACCATTGGAATTTATTGGTATATAATTAAATTTCTACAAAGTATAACATCTTGTCAAATTCATTAATTGTTAAATTTAGCCTTCATAAAAATGCTGTTACTTTGGCAGTTTGTAGATTAGATTTTTCTCACTCCCCAGGAATTCCAGAACACACCTTATGTTTGCTGAAAAATCAGAGCCAACCATAAATTGAGTTACTCTTAGCCAAATAACTTCAAAAGCAAAATTATTTAAGTCCTAACTGTACAGTAAAAATTATATTACATAGTGGTACTTCAGTGTATTTGATAAAATTTGAGGCCTCCCATAAGCTTTTAGGACCCATGAAGGCCTCAAGAGGGGTCCTGTTTGTGCCATTTTACCTCAGGATAAGGACATTGGAGTATTCCTTTGCAGAGGACACTTTGAAAAGCATGTGTGCCCCTTTCTGTTTCTACCAGTGCAGCTGTGTAGAAGAAACAATTCAAGAAAGAGCCTTAAAAAAAAAAAAAAAAGGAAGAGCTAGATGTAGTGGCACACACCTATATTCCCAGAACTTGGGAGGCTGAGGCAGGAGGATCACCATGAGTTCAAGGCCAGCCTGGCTTACAAAGGGAGAAAAAGGAGAGGAGGCGAAAGGTGGTTGTCTCACTGTGTGCACAGGTGAGCAGCTTGCTAGGGACAGGTAGGAGTGGAGACCTAGGGTTCTGGGGACTGATGGGGACAGCTAGTGCTAGTGCTTCAGGCTGCCCAAGTGAGGAGGTCACTGGACCTGGAATTGTGCAGTACACAAGGCTTCCTGAGGAACGTTTACAAGAATGGACAGGGCTTTCGGTTCAGGAGAGACACTTCATGGAAGAACTTACAACCAAGAACTTACAGCCTCAGATTCTGGACAAGTGGCTGATGGCCCTTAGTTGGCCAAGCGATCAGCACTTTCCAAGGAAGGGGGTTAGCTTCCCTGGTGTTATGATTTGTATCTAGGTGTCCTCCCAAGGCCTCATGTATTTATTAATGGGGCTTTTTTGGAAGTGGTCTCATCTAGAGTTTGTGACTGGTCCAATGCTAGGATTAAGGGTCCTGGGATTAAGGGTGGGTGATTGCTGAATCAGTACACTGACTGGTTTGGCACCACCCTAATCCAAGCTCAGGATAAAATTCAAGGGACAGAAAGAAACTTTTTCCCCTTTTATCTTGTTGTTTGTACCATCTTCCAACATGATGAATGGTTGCCTCTCTGCCATGTGCCACCCTGCCTTGGAGCCAGCCAGCCATAGACTGAGACCTGTACAGATTGTGAGCTAAATAAACTTTTCCTCCTTTAACTTTGGGTATCAAGTATTTTATCCTGAGAATGAGAGAAAAGTAGCTAAGACACCTGACTTCGCCTGTGTCGGGTTTTGCTGTTCACTTTTTCCTTTTCTAAATGCTCGCCAACCCCTCTTTCTGCTCTGGTCAGCCATCAGCTGAAATGCAGACATGAGCCAGTTGGTACGTAATTTGCAGCATTAAGTCCCTTTTCTCTTTGTGAAGACAGAACATCTGTCTAGCACCAAGCCTGGCCTTTGCAGTTTTCTGGCAGCTACTAGCAGTGCTCTGAGATCATAGCAGCCTCGGCCCCCTCATCTTCTCCAGGAAGCTTTTTCTATTCCCAGAAGAGCTGCTTGATCCTGCCTGAGGTTCCTCAAGTGCCTTACATGTTTATCTCTGCTGGAATTTGGCAAATGACCACCATCTGCCAAAAGTCTTCACTGTCAGGTGCTGGTTCATCCTGTCCTCATGAGTCCCCACAGTGATGAGGCAGCTCAAGAGAGGGCACACACCTGGAGGCTTAGGCATTCCAGGCTCATCCTGTGTGCGCACTGTGCTGTGGTCACCACGGGATCCTTGGGGCGCATGCGCTCTCGGGACTGTGAACATGTATTGACCTTCTCGACACAGCCTAGTCTGAGTCATTTAGTGCTCCAGCTGCCCTTCCACCTGCTGTCTTCTCACCTAGTTGTCCTTATTCTATTCTTTATAGCTGGGTACCCTCAGGAAACAGGGACCCTATAGCAGATGATCATTAGCATCCAGACCAAGCTGTGGCGAAGGAATCCTACTTTGTGCCGAAACTTAGGCCGTCTGCAGTGGGAGCCTACATGTGATATTTCCGACAGCACCAGATGGTTGAACTTTCTGTGCTTTTGGAACTTACCCTAGAAATACCACCTAAAATACTTTAACATTTAGAAATTTCAACATTTAGCAAGTCGAATAAAACTATTGTATTTGTTATTTAAGCTACAGTCCTATTTCCTTAGCAAAATTTTTCTTTATACATAGAGTAATTTTAATTTATTGTATTAAAAAGTTTATTAAGGCAGGGTCACTTATTCATTTAAAAAATTTTTTTCCCAGGTTGTAAAGCTCCATCAGCTCATCTTGAGATACAGAATATGTATCATCAGTTTATTTTCAACGTTCTGTCATCCAGATTTAACCCAGGGAGGGCAGAAGTTGCGGAAGCAGTGATGTGGGGATTGGCCACTGTCTCCAATGTCCACCTTCACTGATGCAGATAGAAATCATGGCAGGCACTACTATGGTTTTCATTCTGGGACTCAAAATTGACCTCACACTTTCCAGGCAGGTGCCATACTGCTGAGCGCTGGCCCCAGCTGGCTTTGTTATTTCACAGTAGTGACCTGGTCACTGAGTTCAATAGACCCAAGAAACAGCAAGGTATCTTAGACTTTCAACAGCATATGCTAACTTAATTTTGCTTTGTTTTTTAAGAAAGTTTTTTGTGGTCTTTCAGGGTTATGATACAATCTGCTTTGTAAATCGCACAGTGTTCCGGTTGTGTGACTAGCAGGCTGGCCACAGATGACCAGCCTCCAGGATATTTTCAATTACTTCTAGTTTGCCAAGTGCCAAACTGTTGGGATTTCCAGGCTGTGACATTGCAGATCTGTAGGCTTCTAACAGTAGTAACAAGCTGATAATCTGCAAAGGGGCATTTAGCCCACTGTCATCCTTGGAAAACAGCCTGAGGCATGGAGGGATAGTTTTCCATCACACTCAAAAGCTCTTTGTGATCCCTTCCCCAACCCAAGGGAGGAGGAGGAGGAGGAGGAGGAAAGCAGGGCAAGGAGGAAGACTGTCTCCTGAACTGTTCTCCCTGAGTGGCTTTTGTTTAGGAAGAAGCGAACAGAATGAATGTTCTTTGAAACATGACTGCATTACGTAGTTTGCAATGAATTTGGGAATCCTATTTTGTTTAACAAATCATTTAGAAAAAAGAAGGCATGGTCCAGTGGGAACAGAGCACGCCCCAGAGGCAGGAGGCCTGTGTGGCGCTCTCCTCAGCCTCTGTAGCCTTGAAAGGAAGAGCAGGGCAAGCCTAATCACCAGGCTCACCCTCAGCACTGCACTCCCCCAGCACTGATGCATCTGTCCCGAGACTATCATCTTTTCCCTGGGTTCAGGCTTGTTTGCTCCCCAGGAAGAACAGAAGCTTCAGGGTCACAGACTTCATTCTCTGTTGTGAACTTAACTGTTATGCTGCAGAAACTGTCTCAGCACATAGTTTCTACTAAAATAGGGTGAGTGAAGTCAAATACAGGGGGGAAATGTATCAAGAAAACACTCATTGCAGCCACTTGAGTCCCCAACCACTGGCACTTGGAGTAAGGAAGGGCAGATAAGTTTCCACATGCGCCTTATGTTATCAGTGAAGTGGGATAGTCCCACAGGAAGATCACAGCTATAGACTTTGAAGATGGAGGGATAGCCTTGAAATATACTGAGACTTCAGGCTTGATTCACCATGGAAATAACCCCAGCAATGTGTCAAGATTGGATAGAAATTAAACATTAGATTATTTCATGGGATGGGCTCTAGTCTTGTCACAAACACCACCCAAAGCAAAATGCGCCAAGCCTGGCCAGCTCTGAGACAGACAGGTCAGAGCCCAGGTGGGAAATCAGAAGCTACCTGGACCCCACACCCCTGCTCTCAGCAGGCCCTGCTGGCCTTAGGCCAACCTGTCACTATCTGGCTGTAGCTAGGTGGTGAATACCTGAGTGCTGCTTCAGATAAGGGGCTAGGCTGTCTTAGCCCCCAGGGAAGGGCATGTGGCGGGGCTCTGGGCTTACTGGATGAAAGGCTGAGAGGATGCCAAGGTCTGAGTTCAGAAGTGCTTCATTTCAAAGATGTTTCAGAGTGATGTCCCAGGAATAAAGGCTCCTGGGAGAGCACAGAGAGGATTTTGTATTCCAGGGACCAAAATCTGTCTAGCTCAGAAGAGGCCAGATAAGAGCTCTCTGCCATAGGCTGAGCTCATGCGCAGTGGAGCGAAGCCATCTGCTTTTTCCTCCTATTTCAGTTGAACCCCAGGAAGGGGCACGACTTCCCTACAGGCCCCCCTCCTATCCCTGTCTGTGTTTGTGTGGGAGCTCAGCGGTGAAATGGGCCACAAAAAGCCTGCTGCTGATGATCAAGTACCATTGGGGGTGAATGCTTTAAAGATAAAAAGTTACCTCCATACTGTAACCTTGATCATTCCTTTCCATGCCATGTCCTTTCCTAAAAGGGCTGGTGGGACCTTCTTACACAGCCCCCAGGCTCCTTTACCTGTTCTATAGCTGACACAGGAAGCAGGAACCTGGGCCACCTGAAACACCAGGTTATGCCCCTGGGTCTTTGCCAGGCCCATCTCCATCAAGGGCCTACTGCTAACCTGATGCTCCAACTCCCAGATCTGCCCTGTAAACTCTTACAAGTCCATCGAGATGTAACACAGGGCTGGGGAAATAGCTGAGTGGTCTAAGCACCTGTCTGGCAAGTACAAGCACCTGGGATCAATCCTTGGTACAACATTCCGCGTCAGCCCTGCACCATGCCAGCCATTGAAACCTGGTACTGTGGCACATGCTTGTAATCCCAGCACTGGGGAGGCTGAGACAGGAGGATCACTATGAGTCCAAGCTGCATAATAAGGCCCTGTACCAAATAGACAGACAGACAGACAGACAAATAGATAAATAAATAATTGATTATTTTTTTTAAAGGTGTAGCACAGAAGTCCCAACCTTTCCCCTCCCTCTGGGCAGACTCAGCAATGTCACCTTTCTGGCCGCACGGTCCCTGTGTGCTCCTCTCGGGGCTGCTGAGCCCACTGATGTCTTAACACAGTGGACAGACCACTTAGTGTTCACTGCATTCCCAACTTCAGGAAGTCTGTTAGGCTGGCCTCAGGAGTTCTCAGTGTTTTAGAAATTTAGGCCATACTCCCTCTTAGAGAACTCCTTTGTCAAACTTGATGTGCTGGTTTTAGAAAGAAATGATGGATTGGATGGATTCCAGGTGCATTCACATACCTGCCACCTCCCCAGACTGAGTTCCTGGGGTTCAGAGACCATGCATCTAACCTTCGTGACTAGCTTGAAGTAGGCTCAGCCAGTGTTGACTATACCATATGACATAAAATTACATGCTTGATTGAATTTCCATGACAATCTTGTGAGGCTATAGCTCTGTTTCCATTTTGCAGAGAGAAAATTGAGACTCAAAGGAGTTAAATAACTTTCTATGAGCAAACAGCTAATGGTGTTGGGCCTGGGTGCACACCCAGGTGTTCAGTCTTCTGTGCTATATCTACCAGCTTAGTTCAAGTTCAGGATTGTTCTGAAGTTGTTGAGTGTGAGAAACCAGAAATGTTTAAGCAAGAGATTTGCGGAGTAACTGCTGAGACCTGCCTGACTCATGTCAGGATGATGACCACATTGGGCCAGGCCCGCACGGTCTGCCTTCTGGGTGTTTGATGGAGATAATGCACCCAGCGGTCTCGGGGTCTCTGGAGTACAGCAGTTGAAGTACAAACAGAACAACAATGAGCTGTTGAATGTCACAGTCAGAGAGGGGTCATCGTTTATTTTACTGTCCCTATTGTTAGACTAAAAGATCAAGGTAAAAGGAGACACAGCATGCCACAGGCCTAGCACTCTGCAAAGCACACTTCCTGCAGTATTTTGTTTCACAAACCTGTCAGTTGGGAGAAGACTAACATAGAACCTACCTGAAGCTTCAGGTGAGGAAACTGAAGTCCAGAGGGACAAAGCAATTTCCTGATGGTGCAGAGCTAATCAGTGGAGGGAGCAGGCTCTGAGCCCAGCTCAGTCTATTCTAAGAGCCAACTCTCAGCCCCTCGCACCTAGTGCACACCTTTCCTTCCAGATACTCTGCCCTCTGTCTAGCCAACTGTACCCCTGCCACCATACCCCCCACCTCCATGACAAAAAGCCACCCATTAGCTGCAGTCTTGCCTACAGGTTCAGGTCCTTTCTTTAATTAGCAAGAAACTGCTCTTACCGGTATGGTGGTTACTTTTTAAAGTGAGAAAGAACTGTAAAACAGGATCATTTCAGTAAAAAGTATCTGCGTGCTTATCCAGCAAAGTGGTACCCACAACAGCAAAGAGAATCTAGTTCTCATGTGGCAGCCTGCTTGGAAGCTGTTGCGTCCTGGAAGAGTGAGAGGCTGAGCTCCAGGAGGCTAGGCTGGGCAGGCACTCTGGCAGGGGAGCCTCTGGTCTGTACCCCCAAAATTGAGGATTCAGAATCCTTAACACAGAGGAGTCAGCTCAGATTTTAAAGTGGCAAGGCCTGAATTCAAGTGCAGCCTGCAGATCCCAAGCCTGTGAGAATATACTTAACCTATTCCAGAGGAGCTGAGGATACATAATAAAGTTATATCTCAAGCTTCCCAACTTTCCATGGCTCCATTTTACCTCTCTCATGGCTTTGTTGTATTTTAGGATGAAAAGTACACATAAGGGCAATGGAAGCTTCATTGAAACTCTTAGGCAGTGGTGAAGGCATGGGCGTTCTGAAGCATCTTTCTGACCCCTCGATCTCTGTGACATGTTGACATACCCGGAATGTGATAATGCTTTACTTCCCCTGGCCTACTGCCAGTTGGGTGGCATTTACAGTGCCAGCTCTGGGCCTTTCACAGTACACAAGTGTTCAGGAGAGATATCCTAGAGGCCAATACCAAGCATCTCATGCACAGTCTGCAAAAATACGGGCCCCTGTTCTTTCCTTTTGGAAGCCAGTGAACATTGGTCCTCTCTTGAGACTCCTGCTTCCCAGTTGTACCTTCAAGCATCCATCTAAGCAGTGTGGTCCCCTCTTCCCCACTGGATCCAACAGCTGGCCCAAAGGATTATAGGGGACTCCACAAGCCCCTGGCCTGTCCTCAATTGGTGATGGTCTTCCCCCACTTCTGCTTACAGCCATGGGAGACTTGGTGCCTAGCTCAGAGGCCCACAGGGCACAGGATCCCAGAAGGACTTACCTGACGGCTTGTCTGTGGAGGATGGGAGGCTGGTGAGGGCAGGCATGGTGGGCAGAGGTGGCGGCAGCACCTTCAGGTTCTGGTCGCTCTGGATCTCATTGGTGGAGATCTGGTTTGTGATACGGTTGTAAGTGGGTGGCTGGTAAACTCGGGGTGGGGTGACAGGGGGAGGCTGGGGCATAGGCCTGGCAGCAGGAACTCTCTGGCAGTGCTCCTCAAGCTGTGCGATGACCTCTGACTGATTATGGGCCAGTGTGGCCAGGTGCTGGTACTTGTGCTCCAGGTCCTTGTACTTGCTGGCCAGCTGCAGCATGTCGGCTGTCTGGTTCAGAATCCTGTTCTCCAGCTGGGAGAGCTCCAGCGCGTTGTCCCGCTTGCGGATGATCTCATGCAGGAGCTGCATGTAGAGCTGAGTAACGCGCGAGTTCATGTTGCGGCTCTCCTTGCGCAGCAGCTTCACCTCGCTCACGATGCCGCCATCCACCTCTACCAGCTGCTGCAGTGTCTCAATCTGCCGCTTCTGCTTGAGCAGCTCATTGTTGAGCAGCTCCAGCTCCTGCTTATGCACACGGTTCTCCAGCAGCACCTCAGGTTCCTTGGAGTTGACACAGATGGCACCGGTGACCCGCTGCTGTGGTACGATGAAGGTGTAGGTGCACTTGTCCTGGGACTCGCCTGCTCGCTTATACCTGTTGAGGTAAATAAACTCACTCTGTGAGCCCTCGTCCGTGCCCTCTAAGCCATCCTCTGGGCCTGCAGCAGCTCCCAGCGTGGCCAGCAGTCCCAGCCACCAGCACGTCATACACAGTGGCCACATGGTCCTTGCAAAGCAGTAGGTAGTCTTTGTAGAAGGAATCTATAAAAGCCTGAAAACAGATAGAGGGGAGCATCAGTGAAGGCCATCCCTGCCTGTGGCCTATGCCATCATGATCCCATCCTTCTTGTCAGCCTGTGTTGCCCTAATACAGCTTGGGAGGATATAGTCTGTTCTTCTGGAGTTGAGGTGGGTGTTGCAGCTCTTTTGCAAACCTCAGAAAGAGAGAACAGGCCCCAAAGAGATAGAGGGGAAGAAGGTGGGCCTGGGAGTTTTGAGGTCAGGGCTGTAGCTCTGCCACTCCCAAGGCCTAAAATGTTTGCATCTATTCATTCTACACTGTGATGCTTGAGCTGTCCCTGCATAGCACTTGCTATGGGTTCTCCTTTATTGCACATGAGCTTCGTGGCGGCAGGTCCTGGGTCTGACCTTACCTTACATCTCTAGGACATGGCATGGTACAGGCTTTCAGCAAATGTTTGTTAAACTAATGAATTGCTAGACACAGTGTGGAATGTGTTCAATGTGCAGTGGACAACGTCAATAGAGGGATGTGTCCGGTCACATGGCTCTAGTCACTGTGTTAGCCAAAATACAGAGCCCCAAACGGGAACAAACAACCAAGCTCTTCTAAATCCAAACATTTGCAACAGCCAGTGACCGCACAGTCCAGTCATTGCAACGTGATTAAATCAGACTGGAGCAGAAGATAGGCACGTGGGCCATTCATCCTTCCCCAGCTGTGGATTGAACATTGCAGTGTGAAGGGCAGTGTGATAGCTGCTGGGGACAGAGTTGCAAACAGGGCCCAGCCAGCCTCTGACCTTACAGGGTTTCTGAAGCATCACAGGATCCCTAGATGCTGGGAACCAAAAGTGTCATGTGCTATAGGAGGGAATCACAGGGACTTGACCTAGTGTGGCGGTCAGGACCGCTTCCTTGAGAAAGTGACCTTTACACTGACCCTCAGGGGATGAGGAGGTAATTGACTAGCCAAGGGGGATGCGTACTGTTTCCTCTTCTGGTCCCTTGAGGATAGTGCCCTGCAGTCCTCACCCTGCCCATCAGTGCCCTGTAGTGCCTCCCCATCCTGCTATTTCTTAAAATGTGCCTACAGCCTTTTGACCTCACAGCCCTGTTCTTCCATTTTTCTGCTCCCCCCAACTCCTTCAAAGAGTTGCCTACTCTCAGGATTCCTCTCTATTCCTGCTGAACCTAGGCCCTAGGCTCTAGGCCCCAGGCCCCAGCCACTGCAGACACTGCAGCCAGGTCACTGGTGGCTGGCATCGAATGCTGTGTCTAGTCCCTGGCTGCACCCCCTCAGCTGGTTCACCCTCAGGTTCTTGCCTTCAAGTCTCAGGTCTTGTTGACTTTCTAGATCTCCTCCAGGCTTTGGTTACCTTGCAGCACAGATTACACCCACAGGCTCTCTGCTTGACCCCACACTCATATACACAGTATTCCTACCTCACTCTCCACTGGGCATGTCAGATTCCACTTATTCTATTTTTCACCATACCTTCACCCCTCTTCCTGCTTCTCCCATTTTTTCTGTATAAGTAAATACCAACTGTGAGATATATATATATATATATATATATATATATATATATATATATAATTTTTAATGAAGTACAGGGTCTACAGGGTCTCACTACACAGATCAGACTCATAGTGATCCTCCTGTTTTCAGTCTTTAAAACATTGGGATTACAGGCACACGCTACCACACCCAGTCTGTAACTGTGTTCTAGTTATTCAAGTCAACCATTATGAAGTGGTCCTCAACTCTTTTCTCTCATTCATAACCCACATTGAGTTTACTGAGTTATGATGTCCTAGAAACATTCCCAGAATGCTCTGCCATCCCAAACCCCGTGCAGCCTGCCTTCATCTTCACCTAGACTGTCACAGTCATTCCTGATGGGTCTCCTGTCCCCACCCCTCCCTAGCCTCCAGCTTCTCCTCAACTCAGAAGCAGTAGCTTTTACCAAAGTCAGATTGGATTGGCCTTCTCAAAGCCCAACAGTGGCCCTCCAGCTTTTGATTTTTGCTGTCTACTTTGTAGTGAAGGTTAATTGCCCTCTCCTCCTTGCTCACACCTTGACCTCTTTCATGTCTGTACTAAAACAGCTGCTTCTCAGTGAGGCCTTCCGTGTTTAGATAAGATAGTGGCCTCTGCCATTCCCTTAGAGTCCCTGTCACTATCACGTACATGCTATCACCTTGGCACTCTCCGTAAGGGCAGTGGTGGACTCTACTCCATGTGCCATGCTCTGCATGTGGCCTGGAATGCACAGGCGCTCTGGAGTTCATTGACAGAATGGCGTACACACTCACCACCAGTTGTGGTGCAGTAGGGAGTGCCATGAAAAGTGATCTGAGGTACTGGGAAGCCCAGGACAAGGACTCCTGGAGGGGCAAAACTATGCCAAGGAGGACTATGGAGCAGATTCATTAGGAAATCCATAACATCATTGCATGGAGCCACCATCTACCTGACCCGGGGCTGCTTTCCTGTAGTCACATTACGTCCTCTGGTGGTGGATATCGCAGTTATTTCCATTTTACAGAGAAGGAAACAAAGATTACATGACCTGTCCACCATCATAAATCTAAAAAGTGGCATAACCCCCCTCCCCCCCATCTGAGGACTGCAGATCTTTAAATTCTTATGACTGACTGCACAAGAATGAGCTTAATCTGGCTTATTAAAAAAACAAATGTGTGTGTGTGGGGGAAGCACTAACATGATCATGTTCTAGTTTCCTATTCATCTGTGCTAAAGTATAAGCTTTGGCACAAGACTAAAAGGTGTACCCTCCCTGAACTGGTAGGGTGCTTTGCCAGCAGCCCCTGATCTCCACCTGGTGCTAGCCAGGAAACATGGACAGAGCACACCCAGTGCTTCACAGGGCTGTGCTAAGCGAGCCATTTTCATTGAACACCAGCACCCAAATGTGCTTCCAGTGGGCAGCTCAGGTCTTTCTGGTAAGCAGAGAGGTATCTGAGAGCTTCTGGCTTGGGTTTGGGACTCCGCTGGGAGGTAGGCCTGCTGTGACATCAGTGGAAACCAGGCAGCGTTTAGGAGTGTTTGCCTGGTTTCCAAGCACTTTGCTGCTTCTAGGCAGCCTGCCCCCAGAACATCGGTGGGAAGGAGCTGAGCTTCAGGCTGGGGCGAGCCTGCCTGAGCTTCCTTAGGCACCTTACTTGCTGTGGCTGGTAACAAACACTGGAACCTGGCCTCTGTCATTGCCCAAGACATTGCCAGAGGCCCAGGGAGGGACTTGGCTCTAGGAAAAGGATTTATTTCCAAACCTTCCCAGGCTTCCAGACCCTAGCGGCTGCACTGTTTTTATCTGAAAGTACTAGCCCTTCACAAGTATGGTTCTTAGAACTTCCCAGGAGAGCTCTTAGCCTTGACCCTGAGATCTTGAAGGCTGAGCCTCCCCTGTAGAATGGGGTGATCCTTATAGGTAAGCAGCATGGAGGATTTCAGAAAGTAGAAGGTGGAGTAACATATAACCATGCTAACAAGAATCAAACAATGGTAGCAGTACAAAGGGCAAGTCAGACCTTATATCCTTACAGTTACCCCATGAGCAGGTACCACTGCTAACCCATTTCACAAAGGAGGGGTCTTGATATAGGTTATAGAGCCGCTCAGCCCAGAGGCAGCCTGAAGCTCAAAAAGGTGTCAGGTAACTGGCTGAGAGGCACACTGCTAGGGGTGGGGCCCATCCTGGAGCTTCCCATTATTGTATCACTTTTCCTCTCCAAAAGGCTTGGGCTTTCAGTGACTTAGAGCCTACAGACTTATAGGGAGAAAGAAAGGGCTGGAACAGAGCACTGTGCCCAGGCCTTACACGTGCTGTCCCTAGCAACCCAGAAGGTATGTTCTTCCTCCATCTGACCAGTGGAGGCGCAGAGTAGGCCCACTGACTTACCTAGGAACATGTGGCAGGTAAGAGCCTGAGCTGACCCAGCTGGACCCCAGGCAGCCTCACCCCAGGGCTAAACTCCTTGAGCAGCCCTTGGCCTCTGAGGCATTTATTTTCCTTAAAGATTTCAAGCCCCTAGACTTTTGCTGGCTTGGCAGTTCTGAAGGGGCAGTAGTGAGTGTGTTTACCCTTGCTCTCTTGGTATTTACTCAGCTAATTGCATCCCAAGAGGAATAGCCCCCAGCACTCCAGTGTTTCAGGCTGGAGGAAAGCTCAGCTCCAACTAAAGCCCTGCTCCTCAGTTTCTTCCTTTGACCAACAAAGAAAAGCAAATCCAACTGTTTTACTTGGCTCTAAAATTAAAGTAAAAATGACTCTCAAAATTGCTTTTCCACATTGTGTTGTGTGGAGTTTCCATTGTGCACAGGTTTTCCTCCCTACCCATGACTGCTCCACGTGACAGCAGCTGCACAGGGCACGCTTGGGTCCTACCCAGCCTCTGGCCTGTGTGGTGGAGCCACACACCAGGTGTCCACATCCCTGTCACCACCATGGCACTACCACCCAGGTAAAAGTGTCATCTTGGTAAATGGAGCTGTGTGTCCTGTGGCAGAACCTCCTGGACCAGGGCCACTTCTGAGTTCTCACCCAAAGGTTAGATATGAGAAGAATTTACATAATAAAAAATGAAAACTACAGCCAGTTACCACTATGGTATAAGTACTTTGCATGTATTATATCACTTAATCCTCCCAACAACCTTGGACAAGAGGCCTTGTCACTCCAGGCCCACTGTGTGTGGTGGCTGTACTTGTGCCTTCTGAAATTCTAGGGCAGTGATGGCAAACCCTTTAAAGCTTTCAGTAATAACAAACACCCATCTGTGGCACAAATGCCATATGTTCGTCACCACCGCTCCAGGCCACAATGCACAGCCCTGGTCTTGCAAATATATTACAGCTATTTTCCAGTTCCCACAAAGATGCTTTTAAGGATAATAATTTGCAGGTAAGGGAACTATTGAGCTTTGAATCATTTGCCCAAATCACCTAATTACTAAGTAGCAGGGCTGGCAACAGAATCCCAAAATATACCCTAAAGCATACTCCCTGTGAAGGTACCCAGGTGAGAGGAAACCCAAGAGAGAATGTTCTCTGGCCATCAGGTAAGAGGAGGATGGGTCCTCAGGACTGCAGAAAGCAATCTCTGAATGAAGTTGCTGTCTGAGGAACCCATTCATCATTTCCTGAAGGACACATGGAACACCCACCCCCAGCCAGCACCACCCATCATCCACAGAGACAGTGGTTGGTGATGAGTCCAGGCCAGAGGCATCCCAGCCTTGCAGCAGGCCTGAGAATCGAACCTCTGTCCAGGTGGCAGTGGCATCTGAACTGTCCCTGATGTCTATGTTCTAGAAAGCTAGAAACTCAAGCTGTGTTTGAGTCTGGTGGGCCAGAGCATGAATCAAGGCAGTAAACCAACATCAGGACAGAAAAGAGAGCAATGAAAATATAATCAGTTGTGCCTTTGAAAGCTGGTAGAAAGGCTTGGTATGCTGGCAGAGATGCACCCGAACAGCTCCTGAGCCAGCACTCGGGAGGGAGTCAGATCAAGGAAAAAAACAGAAGAAAAGACACAGGAGGGCTCAGCTGAGCTATGCTTAGCAGTAGTGTCTGATGTTTATTGTAAACTTGTATGCTATTTCTTTGGCTCTCATAGCCCAGGACATAGAATGCCATAGATCTTGGTTGGCCCCACCAAGGCCTATCGTCCTATGTGATTATTAATAGTGTCCTTTCTCACCCTCAGAAGTATTCCAGTCAGGCAGCCTTTCCTAGGAAAAGTGTTATCTGCATTGGACATAGAGGAGACCTAAGTGCAGAGAGGTTGGGCCACGCCTGTCACTTGGAGTAAATATTGGGTCTGGGATTCAGTGGACATTACCAGCCTTATGGCCTCACTCCAACCAAGGTCGTCTCTCCAGCCAGTATGAATAAAAGGTGCCTGTTTGTTTGACTAATGCCAGGATGCAGATTATTTCTTACTCACTGTTGACCAAATGGGTAGGAATGGCTTTCAGGTCAGCACAAGGGTGAGTTGTGTTGAACGTTAGAAAGAGCTTTTTGATCTTGAAAGTGGTGAGACCCCAGAATGGGCATCTGGGTAAGTTGTGGCAGGCTCACCTTAGAAAGCCAGGAGAAGGGACTATGTATCATTTGTCCTCAGTGATTCACCCCCAGCCTGGAGGCCAGGGAGGGAATAACCAAATCTCCAACTGTCATCACAGAATTCCGTGAATCATCCCCCACCGGGAGGCCATGTGGGCACCCAGGGAGTCTGTATACTGCTCCTAAACCCTGCCAGTCCAGCTCTTGGAAGACCTACAGATGAACAGTTTGTCCCTCCATCTAGCCTTCTACCACTCATCCATTTAGCCTTACCATCTAGCCATGGCATGTGACTTCAGCCCACAGGAGCACAGGCATGAACCAGAGAACCTGATAGTCCAAGACTGGAAGTCTACCATGTGTGCCTGCAGATGACAAGGGTGAAGAGGAGGTCCCCATGATTAGACTTTCGTACTCCTGCCATGGCTGAGCCGCTGGCTCCAGGCAAGGGCTAAGTGCGTGGAGCCAGGTTGTGGTCACACTGAGATCATAGGGTAGCAGGGATATGGTTAGGCAGTGGGGAGCTGGTTGTCTTGGGAACAAGGATGCTGCTGATACTTTTTTATGGTGCCCTTTTTGGGAACCATTTTGAGATTTCCCCCAAAGTCCATGCACTGAGCCCTCAGTGCTGGGAGCCATGGCTAGCAGAGCAAAGGCAGGGAATCTGTAGAAGCCATCTGAAGGTACAGCTTTGGAGTCAGCTGTTGCATTTCCGGGACTGCCTGTTGTGCTCTGGAGCCTGGGAGCCAGGAGAGCCCCATATAAGAGAGAGGGGTGAAAGGCTGGGTGAATAGCACTCCCTTGGGTGAATTCCTAGGAAATCCAGGCCTCACTTGGAGCTGCTCTTCTGGGCCAGCTGAGCAGAGGAAGTCATTTGCCTAGGGGCACAGAGCTGCCAGATGGTAGAGCTGTGCTTGGAGCCAGACATGTGTCCTCCAGAGCCAGCTTTCTTACCCACACAATCCTACCTGGCTCCTGACCTTCAGGTGCTCTTCCTCCCCTGCAGTCCACTCTGTGCTCACTTCCGGGACCACCTTTCTCAAACTCACACCTGGTCATGTGAGCGTCCTGCTTACAGACGGCTTCCTGCCTTTGCACACGCTGTATTTTCTTCCCCACTGTCCCACTTGATGTGTGCCTGTCTTCCTTTTCAAGTTGGCCTCTCTTTCAGGGTCATCTCTCTATGGAGACACATTTCCTTCTAGCTTGCAGGAGCAGCTGTAGCTGCTTTCATCTAACCCAGAATCTGGGGCCCAGACTATCTATCTGTCCTCTACTGTACGCTTCTTACAAGCAGGTGGAGAGAAGATTCCCCTCTGAATGCTGTGGACCCAGGAGGGCACCTGGGTACTAACAGGAGCTCAAGGATGGTGCTCATTCCACATTTCCTAAGTATCTTCTCAGTCACAGGGATGAGGGTAAGGTGGGGTGAGCATAGAGCAGGGGAAAGAAAAGAGAAGAGGAATCCTCCAGGTGTCCTCAGCACTGGGCACAGGGGATGAGAAACCAGGAGAGGTGCCCCAGAAGAGCCTGGCTGTACAGCAAGAAAGGGGCTGCCACGTTTCCTGGTAGGAGGGTGTCTTAGGTCCTTTCTTGTTGCTGAGACAAAAGTTAAAGTCAAAGGATGTTCCTCCTTTAACGTCCAAAGTTAAAGGAAGAAAGGATTTTGTAGTTCTCATTGTGTAAAGGTTTCAGTGCCTAATTGGCTGGCTCCAAGGCAGGGTCGCGTGGCTGAGGAAAAACAGCTCAGGACAGGAAGAGAAGGCAGCAAATGGCAAGCAATAACCACAGCAGCCCTCTTTCTGTCCTTTATGTTCTATCAAGACTACCTATACTTAGGGCAAGTAGCACTCACAGCCCAGGTAGGGCAGCCTTAATCCTAGCATCATACCATGAATCAATTCCAGCATCACACCCTAAATTCCAGCATCACAACCTGTAGATCCAGCTGCCTCCAAAAAGCCCTGACTATGTAAGGCCCCGGGGCCTGCTAGATACAAATCATGGTTTAAAAGTGTAGGTTCCAAGGAGTCCAAGTGTCATCACTCTGGGGCCTTATTCATGTCACACGTCCCTTCCCTACCTGGTTAGGGTGGATCTGGAGGTTTGGCAGTGACTGAGGTACACTGTCTTCCCTGGCAGAGGTTGGAGTGGGACCTCTTCAGACAGGACTTTTGGCAAGTAAGACATAAGAACAGAATTCATCCTCTGCTTTTGCACAGTGGCCTTCACCCACATGCCTGAGGAGTGGGCAGCAGAGGGGACCAGGCTCTGCGGCCACTGGCCCCAAGACAGGCTCGTTTCACCAGGGATCATACAAGACATAGCTGATGTCAGAGGCCTGGCTGTACCACCCAACATTTTAACATTCCTGTGATCAGAGTGTGTCTCACAGTTGATGTGTACGTGGAGCAGGACATTGTAATATCTTAGTGCTCCCTTTCCAAAGCTGTTATTAAATCAGTCCTAAGACTTGCAGTCCCTGCGAGGGAATATAGTTTTGTCATGGAAACTGCCCCCAAATGAGGTTTCTGATGTAACCCATGTAGACCACAAGCTCTGAGATGTTTGTGGCTGAATAACCCTTTTATTTGGGGTATTTGCTATTTAGTGTATTGACTTTTCCTTGGGGCTTCTGCATAAAAGTTGTGCAAGCTGAAGTGGGCAGGCTACAGTGAGCATAGGCCTGGGTTTGAATCTTTATTTTTTTGGCCACTGTGGATTATGAGAGAGGTACTGGGCCCCTAAGCCTCAGTTTCTACTTCTGTAAAATGGGGATAGCACTGCCCCTCTTGAGGACCTACTCTGCTCCATATGCCTCTTCTTTACAGGCTGTCATACTGTTGTGTGTTTGTGTTGTCATTTATCATCTGCCTGGCTCATTCTGCTGGGCCATGGGCTTTACACAGCACAGCCCCACCCCCATCTGTGGATTGTTAGTTGAGAACATTCTACATTAAATGAGCTATGCTTCAAAAGGCCAGAGGCTGAAGGGACCTGCTCTGGGCAGGGCTGCTGTCTTCCCAGCTGTAGCTACCAGTGCCAGTCTCCCTGTGCTGTCTCAGGAGCGGCTCCAGGGTGGCCCAGGGAACTCCCCTTCTGGGGGCTCCACTCCAAGTAGGGATAATGAAAAGAAATGAGTGGCGTCTTGGTGATGTGGATGAACACATCCTTGAGGCCCAAGCATTAGGGCCAGATGTCTGATGTCAGGGGAGTGCTGCCATGTGCCCAGGCCATGTGTGGATGCCAGCACTCATTTGTAGGAGGTAAAACAATTGTGCCTCTTTTGTCTCACACATAGGTGCCATGGAGAGCAAGAACCCCTGAGCACATGGCTCTGGTGAGGCACAGGTACAGCACTCTGTAGGTCAGCAGCAGCAGACCTGGCTGCTGGGGACAGGCTGCTGGCCAGGACCCCGTGATAGCATCAGTCTAAGAGAAGTTGAGACACCATGAACAAAGCAGTAGGGTGAGCTGAAAGAAGCCAGGGTGGGAGCCAGACAGTCTTGGGTTCCAGATCTACATAATCACTTGACCTGTGGGCAGGTTATCTTATCTGGGCCTTAGTTTTCTTATCTTTAAAATGGAATGCTAAAAATAGAACCTACCCCCTAAGGCTATGGTAAAGATTAAAGGATATCAGTACATGTATCACTTAACCTCGTGGGTCCTTCATAAGTCACTGTGGGATCAACAGTCCTAGCAGTACCTGATCTTGTGCTGTACAGGTTTGCATCTGTTCCACAAAGATTACTTTTATTGACAAGCAGTTAGTAAGTTCTTGTCAGAGGCCCACAAAGTCAGTCAGAGTGTCTGGCCAGCCTCAGTCAAAGCATTGTGCTCTAGGCCATTGTGCTCTGGCACACAACAGGGAAACCTGTGGCTTGAACAGCCCCACAGGCTAGTGCTAGAAAAGCATGTATTTCACAGCAGCTTTCAAAATGCCTGAGAGCTCGGGGAGTCTGGATATCCTGGAACCACAGCACAGAAGCTGCTGTCCTGGGCTCAGATCCACCAGTGTTGTATGGAGCAAGATCTGCCACCATGGCCGGGATTGGTGGTGGCCCCTTCTTACCTCTCCCTCTGCAACTGCAGGACAGGCATGGCAGTTGGTCCTGGTACCGCTTGGAGGAAATCCTGTGTTCTCACCTGCTGTAGTTTAGAGGATGTCAACAGGAAGATTGCAGTGCTGGTGAGGTGGTGGGATAAATGGGTGTTGTGCCTGTGGGGTTGGGCCAGGGGGTTTGGTCCATGTGCCTGTATACTTTTCCTTAGTGTGAACCTGAGACTCAGGCACACTGTAGGTGGCCACAACTCCTGCTCTATTGGAAGGTTCTTCAGTAGGTAATAGTGGTGGCCACAGAACTGGCTCTGCCTCCTTGAACTTTTCTGAAAACTGTAGTAGGGTTCTTCCACATACCTAGAACAGGGAAAGAATTTGGTCTCTGTGTGTCCCTCTCTGTGAGGTTCATCCCACACAGATTCTCAGAAAAACTGGTGACTAATGTTTTCTAAGGGTTTGCTGCACACCAGGCACTATGCTGAGGACTGGGGTCACATGTGTTCCTTCAGAAAAGCAGCATGTGTGGCTCAGGGTAGCCTTGGTGCATCATGGATAAGCCACATAGCCTTTGACATGGCATTCCCCCCCCCTTCAGTTTCCTCACCCGTAAGTGGGGGTGGATGACAGTGTCGAGTGTAGAGTTATAGAGTGGCTTGAGGATTTTGTGAGTTGGGAAACACCTGGCTCAGTTGTTTCTGAGGTGGGTGCTATTATTGTCTCATTTCACATGTCAGGAAACTGAGGTTTAACATGGTGGACTGTTGTGCCAGAGCCACCTGGCTAGTAAGTAGAAGAGCCCAGACCTGAAGCCAACTCATGACCTCTACCCTACCCTGCCTGCTCTTGGGAAAAATCCTTGTGAGGAACAATTTGCCGACTTCAGAAGGGGCATTCTCCACTTTCCTCAGAGCCCAGTGAAAAGAGATCCTTTTCTGAGTAACTGAACTGGCCACTGGGAGCTCTCATAATCCCACACAGAGGCAATAGCTGACCTGTGACACACATATCACAGAGGCAGAGGGAAGGATCAGTGAAGAATTTCTCTTTGGAAGTGTTATCTAACCATGAGCACTTTCAAGGGACTTGGTATGTGATGTCTGCACCATTCCTTGCTGGGCTGCCCGGGAAGCCAAGTCCAGCTGGTGAGGAAGACCCCTGAGGGCAAGCAGTGCTAGGAGGGGGCAGGTTCCCTTGGGCATGGAGGGAAAGCCAGGGCAGCACTTTGCTCCAGTCACAGTGGCAGGAACTGCAGGTAACACGACCCACTCAGCACAGGCAGAAGGAAGCCTGGGCTCCTCTGCTCAGCAGCTGTAGGGGTGTGAGTGAAGGCCAGGGCCTGGCTGCCTCAGGACTGCATTTGCTTCTGCTTTTGCCTCATCCTAGGTGCTTAGGAGTCCAGAGCCTAAAGGCACTTGCCAAGCCATTGGCTACCCTGTCACTGCCATTGAGACTCTCAGCCTGCCACCTCTGAAAGTGCGCGCGTGTGCGCGCATGCGCGCGCGTGCACACGCACACACCACCTGCTGCTGTTCCTGTGTACCCAGGAGCTGCTTGCCTTCACCCCAAAGGTTTTTTGTTTGGGGCTCACTAACGAAGTCCTCAACTTCCCACCCCACGACTTTGCCCAGCTCTGCCCCTGCCGAGATTTCCACAGTGCTGCTGGCATATCCTTGTTTGGCTCCAGATGAAAGCAGTAGTGACCCCTGTGGATCAGCTGCGCAGACCCCACAGCTGGAGGGGTCTGAGTGGTTAAGCCCCCAGCCACAGCTGCGGTGCCTGCCCCTGCCTCTTCTGCCCCAGCGCTGCTCCTTACCTCCTCTTCCTCCTGCTTGGCTCCCAGGACAATTCCTCACATGCTTCACGGTGGCAGCCTGTCCACAAACTCCAGGAGGGGACCCAAGTCGCAGGCCGCACTGGCAACCCAGCAGCACTGCCTCACTGGCCTCTGCCGGCTCTGCCTGCAGCCGGCTCTGCCTGCAGCCGGCTCTGTGGGGTGGGGCAGGGGCTGGCCCCGGTGCTGTCGGGCTGATCAGGCTGATCGCAACCTGCTTTTACTCACAGCGGGGCAGGCAGCCACCTCAGTACCATGCTGCGCAGGTCTGGGGCTCGGGGCAGCACCGCTCAGGGCTCAGGATCCATCCTCAGGCCGACTGCAGCAGCCTCATTTGAACTCCCAACTCCTTTGTGGAGCCCTTACATGCCGCCAGAGGAAACTGTGAGCACAGCCTGACCCTGGTTGGCTGTAGGCACTTTTCTCCACCCACCAGTGCAAGAGGATCCCCCAGGCCCCAGAAAGGCTCCGGGCCTCCCCTCAGCCCCAGACAGGGGCGGGCCGCCCAGTGATGTCACACTAGCTCCGGCCCCAGCTGGCCTGGCCCCTCCCGCCTGCTTTGGCGGCCTCGGCAGCCCCCTCCTTCCTTGGCACAGGCAGCCTGGCCAGCTCCACTCCCTAGCTCACTCGCTCCGCAAAGCCTGGGCAGCTCCAGGGCGCCCTGCGGAGGCAGAGTGCATCTCTTCGCCCCAGGTAGTGGTTTAGATCACTGCAGCTGTGCCTGCAGTTGGTCTCCTGACTGTTTTCTGCTGTTTGCTGCCCCACTCAGCTGATCTGCGGCCATGGCTCAGCCGCAGAGCCTCTGTCTTGTCAGCTCCCTCACTTTCTTCTCCAAACCCCGAGGAAGGAAACCCAAAGCTGAGCACACAGAAGCTGTCGGCATTGGCTTAAGACGGTGGCTCAGGACCACAGTCTCTGTGGGTGCATGGGAGAAGAGCTATTCCTTACCCCCAAATCATCTCTCAGTCTCCCTTCCCTACAGCAGTGAGTATGTTACCCCACAGTCTACCTCACTGAGCTACCCTGATGGTTTTGCATAGACTCAGAGATGCTGCAGGATGTGCTACCAGGGATCTCAGGCTCCCAGACTGCCCATCAGCTGGGGCTTGGGGAATCCTGGGACCACTGGAGTCTGCATCAGAGTCTGCCATGTTGCAGGAGCTCAGCAGTTCACAGGACAGGAGAGTGTCAGATACCATGCGGCAAGCATTCTCTCTCTCCTCCAGCTGTCAGACCAAGGATGGGAGGATAATAAGCTCCACAGGCCCCAGGGCAGAGGTTCATCCCTCTTGCTTGAACTGTGGGAGCAGACCCCAAGGCCCGGGAACTGAAAGAGCTACTGAAAAGTTTTGAGCAACACAGTATGGAGACGTAGACCTGCTTTTATTTTGATAGTTGAGTGGAGACTGGCCTGAGGGAGACCACAAAGCAGGCATGTGGAACTGGTCACTGTCTCAGCTGTCCTGGCTAAAGAGGGATGATGCTGTGGCAGTCCTGGGTCTGGAGGAAGTCCCTAGGACTATCCTGCCCTCTGGGACCTGGTAGACCCCAAGCTCCTTGGCTTCCATAAGCATTCTCTTTTCCTGGGTCCCATCAAATAAGGGAAGAAATACCAGGGTCTTAGCCTTAGAACTTAAAAAGCTCCAAATTCAAATCTAGTTCTGCCGTTCGTTACCTGTAAGCTTCACCTTCTTTAACTATAAAATTGGGCTATTGTAAAAATTGAATACAACATGACACATGAGTGTAATGCACACTGGTTAATGCGTCATTCAATGGCAGCACTTTCATTCCTCCTTTCACTGGGCTGAGTACCCTGAAAACAGGGACCTGTGTGAGTCCATGGGACAGTCCTGTTGTATGGCCCATGGAGAGGTGAGAACTAATGACCAACTGGCTAGGGAAGGTGAAAAGCTGGGTGCAGATCTTGGCCCTGCTGCTAATCTTGACAACTTTCTTATTCTCTTTGAAACGTTATTTACGCATTTATAAAAACAGAAGTGATAATACCTTATGCTCAAGGTAAGTGTGAGCATCCAGTGCTCTTGCCCTATCCCTGCCCATCCAGAGCATCTCCCTCAGACTTCTAAGTTGATGACTCCCAGAACTCAGAACCCCCCACACCTCTCCAGGAGCTCCACCTCACATTACCGCTTGACTGTGAGACAGAAGCATTGTATAACTAAGGCGTTACAGGAGAAAGAAATTTTCATTGTCATTTTTAGATTTTATCAGGATGAAAGTGTATGTTTACATAGTAGCAAAATACAAGGAATCTTAATATATGTACAAAATCTATATAAAGGATTTCATATGGTTTTCATGTTTTATTACCTTTCTAATAGTGAAGGTTAACTTTTTCTGTTAGAAATGGAGCATTCTGCAGAAACACTAGATATATGACAAGAGTGTGTGTTTGGAGGGGCTGTTTATGTACTACATCATGCAAGATGCACTGGGGAGGGACCACTTTGCAGTGTCTTGCAACCTCAGAGTCCTACTGACACTTAAAGGTTTACATATGACCCTCCCCCATTTCAACAGCTTTAAAATGTCTTTCCACTGTCTTCTGACCACCGTTGCTTCAGATGGGAAGTCGGCTGCCTTCCTTGTTTCCTTTTTTTTTTTTTTCCTCTGTACATGTAATAAGTCTCTAGATTTTTTTGAAAAAAGGATTTCTCTATTTTAGATTTTTTATTGTGATGTGATTAAGTGTGATTTGGGGAGGGGTGCCAGGAATCAAATTCAGGACCTCACGCTTGACAGGTAGGCCCTATGCCACTGAGCTACATCTCAACCCAATTAGGTATGACTTTATAAGTCTTTTAAACCAGTGAACTTGATATTTTTTCCCACTACATCTGAGACTATAAAGCAGTGATGTGATGGCAAACCTTTTAGAAATGAGTACCAAAGCTGCAACCCAAAACAGACTTATTTATCACAAAGTGCCCACGCTGCAATTAAACCAGAATATTGAGGTTTTAGTTTATTTAAAAAGTGACTCATATATTAGCATCTTTTATCTTATCTTAAGAGGAAAACAACATGCATGCCATAGGTTCACCACCACTGCAATAAGGGAAATTTCGGCCATTATTTTAATCATTCAGGTCTTACTTGACTAATATGTTGCTAATTTAATCAGATATATCTTGTCAAAGGCAAGTCAGATAGCTCAGTGGACTAAAGCGCTTGCTTAGGCAGAGCACAGTGGCTGGGATTCAATCTGCCACCTACTGTGCCGGCCCTGCCCCTAGGGTGTGCTGAGATGGCAATTGAGACTGGGTGCAGTGGTGTGTGTCTGTTATCCCAGTGCTTGGGGGGATGAAAACAGGAGCATCACTATGAGTCTGATTCGTGTAGTGAGACACCCTGTACCTAAATACATTAAAAAAAAGAAAAGAAATATCTTGTCAGATACTATATTTTTGGCTCTAGAATTTCCACTCATATTATTTTTATAGTTCTTATTTCCCTTCTGGAGTTTATCCAGTCATTGATTCTATCCTTCATTTCCTGAAATAACTATGCATATTTATAATTGTCATTTTAAAATCTTTTGTTTACTAATTATAACATATGGGTGAGGAGTGCAATTGACTGTTGACATTTTTTTTCCCTCCTGACTATGGATCATGTTTTCCTGTTCCTTCAGGTGTCTATAGGTCTGTTGTGGACTGGATACTGTGGGTAGTAGTAGTACATATATATATATATATATATATATATATATATTTTTTTTTTTTTTTTTTTTTTTTTTTTTTTTTTTTTTTTTTTTTTTTTTTTTTTTTTTTTTTTTTTTTTTTTTTTTTTTTTTGTCTTTTTGAGACAGGGTCTCACCACACAGTTCAGGCTGGCCTTAAGCTCACTTTTGTAGCCCAGGCTGATCTCAAACTCACACTGATCCTCCTGCCTCAGCCTCCCAAGTGCTGGGATTACAGGCATGCGCCACCACACCCAGCCTGGTAGTAGTATATTGAGACTACATCTTAATATCTTCTTTTAAAGATTTTTTTTTCAACAGGCAGTTAATGTACTTGATTATGTGAAGTTTGGTTTCTTTAGACTTTGTTTAAGTGGGTTTATTTTTGTCTTTACTCATAGCTTTAACTATAATCCTCAGTCCTGGTCTTACCATAGGACATGGCCTTTTTGGCATTAAAACAAAAGCTTAAGGGTATGCTGAGCTATTCTAATTTGTCAGTACTTGAACTCCAAACTGATTTCCAGGAAATTCCTACTATTATTGATTTCTGGTTAACTAAGGGTTTGAGGAGAATCTGTGCATTAATATTGGAGCTGATACTTCTGTAGCTTTCACCCTTCTTGTACCTCTTCCTCTCTAATTTTCAGCCTGAAAATTCAGTCAATTTCTCCTCTTCCTTGAAGTAAGACTGCTGTTTTCTGTTCCAGTTATAACCTTCTGCACGGCTCCATGCAGTAGGATGTACCCTACTGCATTCAGAGACCATGCCTCCTTTAGCATCTCAGCTTTTGGTTCTTCTCCAGTGCCTCGCAGTACTTGTTTTCTGATATTGTCCACACTATATACTTGTTGACCAGAAAGGTTTGTTGGGCATGACCTATTCCTTATCCAAGGAACTGAAACTTGCCATATCCAAGTTGAATTTATCTTCTCACTTGCCCTCCTGTCCTCTATTGTTGGTGCCCACCTTGAACCTATCAGATGATTGGTGCTTTTTTAATCCAGGGACCACCCTTCCTGCTCTTGGGCATAGATTATTTAGAAAAATCAGCCCTAGAAAGTTGTAGATGGGTTCATCTCAGTGTCCCACCTGGGCACTAGAAGGTAAAAGAGATATGTCTTTCTCACACACCTTGTTAGTGCATCAGTCTCTACATTTTGTAGATATAAATTCATCTTATCCTCTTGTTCTTTGTGCCTTGATTACCGTATGATGAAGCCTTGGGCCCCAGCCTGTGCATTGGAGGTAGTGAAACCTTTAGGAGATGAAGCCTAGTTACATCACTGAGAGTGTGCTCTGGGGGGAGGGGTGTCAGGTCCCAGCCCATCCTCCCTCTTATCTCTTTGTTCTCTGGTGGCCCTGAGGCAAACAGATGTCTTTTGTCACATCCTTCGGCTTTGATGTCTATAGCTCAAAGCAATAGGGTCAAATGACCATAGAGCTGACCACAGATTGAAACTTCTTAAATTCTTGAGCCAGTCTTTTCTCCTGATGAGTTGATTATCTCAAGTTTTTTTTTTTTTTTTTTTTTTTTTTTCACCCTGAATGAAATCTAATATACCTCTTAGAATTCTGTGAGGGAAATCCTATGACTCCATTGTCCTAACAAGACCCTGAGGCTTAGAAAGCTAAAGTTCTAAGCACCAGGCCAAATATCTAGGAAGTAAAAAGACTGGGATTAAAACCTGTGTCAAGCTAGGGAGAACACATTGTCCTTAAAACATACTGTATTTCAATTGGAACACACTCTTTTTTGTTTTAACTGTGATCAGGATGGATTTTATGGTCAGTATCCTACTATGATCTAACTAGCAGTCATTTTCTTAGTGGACACAACACATTTTACATTGAGGACTTCTTGTCAGATTCAAGAAAGTGTGACAGTTTAGTTAGCAAGGCTCCAGTTGATGTTGGCCCATGATTGAAGGGCAAAAAGGCAAAGCCCCTCCTCTCATGTTCCTCTGGTCTTGGGAAGGCCTAGGGAAGTGTCAGAGCATAAGGAAGCTAGTGGAACTGCCAAGAGCCTCCAGCCACCCAGATGTAATAAAACAGCTGCCTCTATGTTGAGAGCAAGCCAGCTGGTCCCTCCTCTCCTGGAGGCATGTCTCAGGTCCTGTGTCTTGCTGCCTCATGCTGAGAGTTGGGACACATGTTCTCTGCCTCTGCTGAGGAAAAGCTAGGAGAGTTGCATCTGTGGAAGATTCCAAGGCAAGGAACTGTCCATGTCACAAAGGACATGCAGGCACTATGCAAAATCCTCTGAGGATGCTGTGTCTATTAAACACTTGGCAAGTGGGTCCAAATGTCAGAATGGAGTACAGGCTCAATTTAAAAGCAGCTCTAAGAACCCATTTTTGGCTTACCTGTGTCCACTTTATTCCTAACTTCTTAACTCTCCTGTCAGAGGTGGAGTCAGGTAGCCCCTCTCCTGTGTGGACATTATCTCCCAGTCAAGCATGTCTGTTACTCAGTCAGTGAATACTTAGGAAGGCCCATCTGAGCTCCAGAGTCTGGGATCAAAGTCAGTTTGCATGAAGCCCATTTGTTAAGTCTTTTATTTCATTGGTTTTCATTTTGTCTCTGCACAGTATTCTAAGAATGCTAGTCCCAACTCTCTCCTTCTGCAGCTAAGCTAGGACCCAGCCACAAGAAGGGAGACTGAGGACCGGCAAGAACAGACTCCATACTACTTTGCTGGCTTTCTTTGTTTCTTTACAACAAAGACTTCAGAGGAATTTTCCAAAGCTATTTAAAATCTTCCCCATCCAATATAAATTTATTCAAAACATTGTCATTTCTGAAACTTGGTCTGGATCAGGCAGGATCCTTGCCCCAAATAGGTGAGGGACTGAGGGAAGTTATATGGACACTGGGGAGGGGCTCAAGGAGCCCCTTACAGACACCTGGGTGTGGGAGCTGCAGCAGGGTACTCTGACTACAGCTCTGGGGTGACGAGTTCCAGGGACCCCACATAAGGCCTTAAGGGAGTAAGGCAGCTCCTGTCTCGGACCTGTGAACCAGCCCCTGCCTTCCTTTTCCCCTTCCTGGGCGGAGCCAGCTAGGCCCTAGCTCTGAGGCCTGAAACCCTGGAGAGCAGGGATCAGCCCTTCCCTCTGTGCTGAATGCTCTCTGTGTGCCACCCTAGATGTGCTCTTTGGCACCCTGCCCAGTGCCCAGAGGCTGACCTGTATAGGTTGCCTCCATGAGCTCCCTTGCCTTGTGGCATCAGGTTAGGGCTGACCGGCAGGGTAGGCGCCAACAGGACAGGAGAGAGGTAGGAAGGGAGAGCAGGTAGGCACATTGACAGCTACCTCCCTGCTGGGCCATGGCAAGTCTCAGTGGTGTGGGGAGTTGGCCAGGCCTGACTTTAAACTCCACCTCAACCACTCATTAACCATGTGAGCTCTGAATTCATCTTTCTTCCTTGAGTCTCAGTTTTCATTTATGAAATATGAGTGAAAACTATGAAGACTTTAAATTTTTTAAATTTATTACAGTAAAAGACCTTAGTTCTGAACACATCCCATTGTCCTGGCCACTTTCTGAAGCAGTTCTAGAAGTCCTCCTTCATAGAGTATCTTTACTTGCACTGTAGTGGCTGCCTGGACATCCTGAATCAATTGAAAACATTTACCTTTCCTGGTCATTTTGATTTTGGAAAAGAGCCAGAAGTCACACAGGGCCAGATCCAGTGAATAAGGTGGATTAGGGCACACTATAATGTTTTTATGAGCCTGCCTTTTTACTGAGCAGTGCTTGGCACCAGCATTCACTGTATTTTTTATCACACCTAATAAAAACACTCATGAAAGAGGACTTCCAGAACTGCTTCAGAAAGTGGTAAGAATGATAGCCTGTGTGTTCAAAGCAAGAAGTAGGGTTGGAGAATGAGTACAGGAGCAGATACCCAGAGTGCTGTCTGGGACGCCATGGCTGTCTTCCTTTGGCCATTTAGAGCCCCCATATTCTGGCCCCACTGACAGTTATCACTCATTTTATGTTTTTTCCAAAGAATTTTCCTTTTTTGGTTTTCATCTCTGTCATTGTCTCCACACCACCATCTTGAAGCATGTTAACAGGGTTGCCTCTCCTTTTGCCTTCAGCCTGGATAGATGAAAAGTCTTAAAAGACAGTGGAAAGACAGTTCCTATATGCATACATCCAGAATGCTCTCAGCTGCTTACTAAGCACTTGCTAATCTAACCCTGTGAAGTGGGTTTTTAGCTCCCAACTTCCAGATGTAGAAACTGAATCAGCTGCACACAAGGGGCCACAGCTGAACACGAGTAGCCTGGCACCCAGGGATCTGTATCTTGGTCTCTGGATTTCCTTCTTCTGTGATAGAGAAACCTCAGCTCCCCAGGGCCCAGGGAGCAACTCATTTTAGGTAGCTGGTCAATTAGCTGGGAAACTACAAGACTGTCACGTTATTCATGCAGTGTTTTAAACTTCTTATCCCTCTTGCTAGCCCTGTTCCACAGAGCTACGGATCTCACAGCTGCACATGCGCCCTGCTGCTCACACTGTTGGCCTCTGCTGGGTGACTCAGCCATGTTGAGTACACTGACTTTGCTGCAGGCTGTTAGGGTGGGGGTAGGGGTGTTTCTCACAGGAACCTCATAAACCCCAGGCAGTTGTGCTTTTTGCTGAATTTCCAGTTCTCCCTGGCAAACACTTTCCCTTCCCTGCCCGACATCCATCATCTGTTACCTCTTACCACCAGCTAAGGCCCCAGAATTCTGATAGCATTATTTATAAATGGCACTAAACTAGCTTCTGGGGCTCTGCAGTTAGACTGACACCTGAGCCCACTCCTATGGCCTGACTGCAACTGGGGCCCTGCACATGGATTAGCTCATCCAGTCCTCAACACGGGACCTTCTAGGGGCGGTTCCAGCCCATCAGTCAGTGCACCTGATGAAGTGGCCTGGTACCGAGAGGTTAGAGAGGAAGCATCCACGTGATTCTGAGCTTTATGGGAACTGCAATCCATGTTCTTAGGCATCCCAGTGGTGTGAGGTGGGGTGACAGAGAGAAGCTCCCCACTTGTTTCTTTATCTGTAGGCTGGAGCTGTCGCTTCCCAGGTTCACTGCTGAGATCAGCTGTGGCATATGCTTCACACAGCAGGTGTTCGGCCATAGTTAGATCCCCTGTGCCACCACTTGGCATCCACCCTGCTCCATAGTTCAGAATTAATATTGAGAGGTCATAAAAACACTCAGCAGAGCCCCTCCCTCTAAGTTTGTGATACTGAGGTCTAGGGTGTGGCCTGGAATTTGCATGTCATATTCACTGGAGGGCCACAGGTCCAGACTGGTCCAGCAGTGGCCATGACCGTGACAGGCTTCTGGTGACTGCTTTGTGTGTGTCAAGCATGGCTGGGAGTGGGAGGAGTGGCTTTCCTCACCTACTTCCTGAAATCTGTCGTTTCAGTTTTCCCACCTTTGATGTCACAGACCCTAGGAAAAGGAAGTGTTTAAGCTATGTGATGTTTAAACTGTGAACCAGGGTCTGCCTGACCAGTGTTACCAAGATGTCCTGATTTCCAGTTGCTTTCCTGGCCCATAAAAAAGATTATCATCACCTTACAGAAATTGCTTCATAAGTGAACCACCAAAACAACAGAACCCACCTTCCAAAGCCCTGCCCTGACTAGGTGCTCTCTTGCTTCACATTCGAGATCTCAGGCTTCTGTGAGGTGCCTGGTGCCCTTCCCTCCTAGCAGGTTGGAGAGCTGAGTGGACCACCTCAGTGTCTTCAGGCTCCAGTGTCCGTCCCAGAGCCTGGCTCATGCCAGTGGGTGGTAAGCCAGGTGGCACAGTGGTGGGAGCTAGGGCCAGAACCCAGAGCCCACTTTACCCCTGATTTGGCTTGTGTGCCTTCATGTGCCCTTTTCTGAATCAGAGATAAGCCTGCATCATAGGTTCGGTAGGGAAGAAGAAGGACAGGCATCCAAGCTGCTTGCCCCATGGGAAGTTCTTTTTGCTCATCCACTTTGTCATTGTTGACATTGTCATCCTAAGGGCAGGCTAGGCTGCTGGCTAGGAGTGTGGGCCCTAGGTGAGTTTCAGTCACATGTTCCCTTATCCCTAGCACTCCTCTGTGCTCCAGGGCACCCCTCTGTTAAGCCGCACAGTGTTCTTGTGAGTACTGAGGACGTGTGCATCAGACGCTCCCCTGAGGGGCTGGCCCATCATGGGCAGTGACTCCCTTCCACATCTGCGGGGCCAGTGACCCAGAGAGCAGTCTGGCCCAGGAGGCTGCCTTCTCTCCCACCCCCAACTCAGTGTCCCCTGGGAGACCTGAGCAGCCTGGCAGGGAAATGCCCTGGGTGCAGAGCCATCCCATTTCTGCAGTGGGGCCCATCCCCCTGGCAGCTCTGGGAGGAGCCACGTGGTCTTCACAGGGAGTGGATACACACAGCTGCTTCTGATTACTCTCAGCTCAGGAGCGTGCCAGGGGGGTGTCCTCCTCCCCTGCAGAGCCACCCTGGCCTGCAGACGTCACTCCTTTTCTGTTACCTGCCAGGCCAAGACTGTGTGGGGTACGTAGGGTACACCCTTTGGGGACAAGCTCCTCCCCTGCCCTGCCCACACTTTTCCTCCTCTGCCAGGCTCTATCAGGATAGCCAGGGTCTTGGCCCCATTCAGTTCTTAGAGGGTCTTTCTACACTTCGAAATCCACCCTAGGGAACCCTCACCATCCCGCTTTAATGTGGAGCCCAGCCAGTCCCGGTTTCTATGTGTGCAGAAGCGTTTGGTAAACAGAATGCTTGAGCCATGACTTGCTGGAAGGGGTGAATCCCAGCTGACACCCCAAATGCTCAGCTTGGTTTGGCCTGGTCTCTCCTGCCAAGGTCTATGGACAGAATGTTCATCTGGCCCCATCCCAGCACCCACTTCGGGGGTCTAAGGGACATGGAGGGGCCCATTTCAGGGTCCTTTTTCCGCCTGAGTGTTGGCCCAGCCTCCTGACCCTGCCCCTGCAGGGCTTCATGCCCCGTGCCTGGGATCCACTTAGCAAATGCTCTTGTCTCATGCCCCACGTGAATGCTGTGATTCAGCACATGCACAGAGGAGCTTTGCTCAAGAAAGAAAGCATTCACGGCCCCCACCCTGCTCTGCCAGCTGCTGGAAAACAGCAGCCGTGTCCTGTGGGCGCCCCACCTCCACACATAGCGGCCTCTTCTTTTTTATTTTTTAAGACCCACAGTCACTTTTGGTTTCTAGACTAAATGCAGCTTAAATTGTGATTTTATTAGCAAGGACACCTCGCTAATAATGTGTGACAGGTAAATACAACTGTGAAATTAAAAAAAACACCCACTGAACAAAATGTATGCTCTCA
Organism: Myocastor coypus; assembly: GCA_004027025.1. Taxonomy (NCBI): domain Eukaryota; kingdom Metazoa; phylum Chordata; class Mammalia; order Rodentia; family Myocastoridae; genus Myocastor; species Myocastor coypus. The sequence goes on from PVJA010000456.1 coordinate 45,218, forward strand.
GCCTGACACTGTGCGAGGCTCATCAGCAGAGCTGCGAGCAGCCTGAGGTACCTTGAGCTAGGGGCCTGGGTCCTCATCACACCCAGAGGCCCCCCCACCAGCACCTCTTCCTGCTTCTAGCTTTTCAAAGTGCTTGTAAGTTGTGATGACAGCCATGAAGCTTATGGCCATGCAGTACAGGCAGGAAGTGTAGCTTTCTTAGCTTATCCCTTCCTTTCTTGGTGTAGCTGTGGTGATTGTAATCTCTATCACATAGTCTTGCCTGGGGTCACGGGCAGGATCTGGCTTCTGGAACTGACTCAGATCTTCATTGCTTTGTTGTTACAATACGTACTGTCTGCAAAACTAGTTGCTTATAATAAGTAAAACGAAATGTCTTACTCCTTGTTAACAAACTCATAGCTAACTTAAAGCTAGTGAATAGCCTCAAGTAATTATATAACTTGTCAGAACAAAACTGGGCTGTGGTCCTTTGCTCAGCCCCTGTGCAGACCCTTTCTCCCCCTAATTCCTGCCCTTTGGTTCTCAGATGGCTGGGTGTTGGGAGGAGTATGCTCTGATAAAGGAGGTGTCCTGGACTTGTAGCAGAGCAGTGCTGAGCTGAGATAGGTGCACCTCCTGCAGGAGGCTGTGGGTATAGGGTGCACTCAGGCCTCAGCCCAGGGGAGCCTGGGAGTATCCCAGCTGCTGAGCAGCTGAGGTAGAGACATCATATCTTTTCAATCCCATGAAAGGGTGGGAAGGACCAGTGGGGGCATGGCATGTTGGGTCCTCTTGAACACAGAAAGTGGTGCGTATCTCTAGGATAGGGATTCATAAGGGCGGAAGCCTGAGGAGTCTTGAGGACTTGAAAGGATTTGAGCACTGGGACGCAGAGGCCCAGCTTCCCATTACAGTTCTTGGTGGCCCCGGCAGGCGAAGAACCACCCCAGAAGTTATTGAGGCTGGCAGAAGGACAGGAGCTCTGGGATCCCCTGACCTAGAAAAGGGGTCAGGAACATGTGCCCTGTGAGCAGGTGCCCTGTGTGAACAGATGCTGAGTTGGTTACCTCATCCTGGGCCTGCTAGGGGATAAGGCCTGGGAGGATATTCCATGAAACAGAGAGGAGGACACTTCATAGAGTACAGCATTCACTCCCTCAGCCTCCTTCCAGCTGTCAGAACTTTAAGTAGCTGGAAAAATGGGGAGGAGACAAAAGGAGAACTCATGAACTTGGAATGGAATTTGAGTCAAGTTTTCAAATAAGCCTGTCCTAGTCTTAAATCTTGAAGTTTTATAACTAGACTATTGTAATAATGGAAAATGACTGCAAAGTTACAGAATCTGGCCCAGAGTTTATTTACAGATCTGCTGCCTAAATTGGGGAATGGATGCTGGAGAAAATAAACCATTCCACGTTAGAAGCTTCAATAAACCTTAATGAAGTAGTAATAAGCACCACTGACTACTGTGACCCCAGGTTGGGAGTCCCCAATCTGGCTGTCAAGGGAGCCTCTGCCAACTATGTGGAAAGGAAGCTGCCCAACAAGGAGATTGAAGTGAAGGGGACCTGCCAGCCCTGCCAACCAGGGAGGCCCACGGCTGTAGAGGTGATATGGTGTAATAGGAGAATGGCCAAGGAAAAAGCAGAAACTGCGAGCCTGGCAATGTTTTCTTCTGGTTGCCCTGCCCTTCTCTGCACCTGCTAGGGGCTTTCACGTGCTGCACACCACCACTCCCCTCCAACACTGCAGGGGTGGAGTCCAAGTCTTACTCCCATTGTGTAATGGCTATAGAGCTCCCCCAGGCCTCATTGCCCAGCCTATGGATCAAAGCAATTTGGGGCAGTAAAGTCATCACCCGGGCACAGTGAGAGGCAGTGCATGGAATGCTGAGCTTGGCCTAGGCCCTAGAGGATGCTACACCTGTGTGCCCCCACCACCACCACCATCCTTTTGGGCTGCTGAGAGGTATGTCTTAACACTGTACTGTACTCTTGCTGCTTCAGATTTCTGTCATCATCCTTGAGTTGATTTATTTTTGAGACAAGTCCTTACTGTCTTGTAGTTTAGGCTGGCCTTGAACTCACTGTATAGCTCAGGCTGGCCTGGAATTTCTGGGCTTAAGCCATCCTCCTCAGCTGGGACTAGAGATGAACGCCACTCAAAGTGAATCTCAGTTGTTCTCTTCCTTATTTTGGTCCCAGTCACATAGGGTCACTGATTTAAAATTTATAAGATCCCATAGGATCCCACTCTTTCCCTATAATTTATTGCTGGGATGTGGGCCTGCCTTGCAGCTCTGTGCCCTTAGAAGAGATGGAAGATGATCCCTCCCTGAGAGCCAGTGCCAGACCTCAGGGCCAACAGTGTGTTGTCTGGACTCGCCCCTCAAACAGGTTTGGCCAAAAGGTAGATCATGCTGTCTCTGCTGACATGAGGCAGACCTGGCCAAGCAAGAGTTGACAAGCCATCTTGCTGTCCCTATCAAGCTGCTGGCAGGACCAATAGCTGGAAGAAACTGCCAAACTTCCATTCCTGGCCACACTGATGAGTGAGGTCTTAAGTTTTCAGGGCCAAGGCCAAGCAAGGCCAGCTCCACTGTGCCATTGCCGTATTGGCCCCCCTCAGGAGGGAAGCCCTGCACAGCAACTATACAAACGTTCCTAAGCCTATCCTGCATACATGGTTGGCCGCTATGACACAGGGCAGACAAGCAGGACTGGCAAGAGAGAGCAGTCAGAAGTGACATGTTCCAGGGCCTAGGAGATCTGCCCTGGGCCTCCTGTGACTAGCTGATGGGCTGAGGGTGGGTGGGTCAGCAGAGCAAGCGTGAAGGAGAGGGAAAGCAGGGCCTTCCTCGGCAGAGACCTGTGCGAGTAAAAGACTGGGCAGGTGTGAGTCCTCCCGGCAGTTACCACTCCTTGTGTGTGGCCCATGCAGCTGGGTTCACGGGGGTAGAGCAGCTATGAGGAAGGGCCAGTAGGATGGCAGAGCTATTTCCAGACCTTAGGCATTTATGATGACCATCTTCATAATTTCTGTTAACTTTCCTGCTTATTTTTTTCTCGTTAAGTCTGTTTTATTCATATTTGTGACCCTTGGATGTGTTCTTAATTTTCTAATACATATTAAAATAGATGCGCCGGGCGTGGTGGCTCACGCCTGTAATCCCAGCACTCGGGAGGCTGAGGCAGGAGGATCAGTGCGAGTTCAAGACCAGCCTGGGCTACAAAAGTGAGCTCAAGGCCAGCCTGAACTGCATAGTGAGATCCTGTCTCAAAAAGACAAAAATAAATAAATAAATAAAAATAAAATAAAATAGACGCAAATCTGCCACCTGCCACCCTCTTTCTTGGGGGGGAGAGGTAACTTGGAGGTGACACCATGGCTTGTGCTGAAAAGACATGTGGCAGGATGACAGCCTCTTTCCTTCTGTGGCCTTCACAGAAGACCTCTGGTTGCATCCAACACTTAAAGCAGTCCCTTGGTGCCTGCCCAGCCTGGGCCCCTTCCACTGGAGCCCCTGCCTCCGAGCCCCACTTAGCAGCCTGTGCTCAGCCCAGGTGGCTGTGCTGAGATGAGATAGCTACTTCTGTCCTGGCTGGTTATTCCTCAGCGATGGGATTGCAGGCAGTTACTCTTCCATTAGACTTTCCTGTATTTTCTAGCGCAAACATAATTTCCTTTCCAGCGGGGGAAAAAAAATACTTTTTTAAACCTTAATAATAATGATAGACATTAAAGGTACATGAATAAGCATGGAACTAGGCAAGGAGTCCCTGGTGGAGGAGAGGAGTACAGTGATATGGGGAGAGCCTTGCCTTGTCACTGAGTTAAGACCTGGAGAGAAAGAAGGATGGAGGACTGGTGCAGACAGGTAGGGCCAGGAGACCAGGCTGTTCATCTGGAGGCAGGGAATAGCTGGGGTTGGAGTGGGCAGCAGCTATGAGAAACCAGCCCCCAGAGGGGGTGGGAAAGCTCAGAGGGGCAGGACCCTACTAAGGAGAAACCCAAGATTTCATGGGTTCAGTGTTTCTCCCAGATCTCCTTAGCAGCCTGTGTGACAGCTGGGAGGTGTGTCCTGAGGTGGACACAAGTTGGGCCTTGCTGCTTGGCACCTGGCAGAGGAGAGGTGCCAGGGCTCAAGGGTTCTGGGAGGATTGGGGTTGAGGTGATGAACTGGGTGATCTGTAAACTGGCAGGAAAAATGAAGGACAAAGTGAACTCAAGCCTGAGACTTGGTGCCAGATTGAAATTCCTAACTTACTCAACCTTCAAGTCTTTTTCAAGAGTTAAAGATCCTCTATGCTGCAGCAGCACAGAGCTGCCCCTCCATGGCCATCTCACCATGCTTATGCAGAAGCCACCCTTGGGGGTTTCCAGCTCTGGCTCACTCTGTGCCAGCCCAAGGATGCTGCTGCCAGAGAACCACATGTGATCTCAGGCCAGAGGCCCCAGACACGTGATTTCATGGGCAAACGAAACTTCAAAAAGAAGCTTCGGAGACTCTCACAAGGCTGCCAGCTTTTTTTTTTTTTTTTTTATAATGTCAAATAGTGAAAAAATAAACTATCAACATCACTTCCTAGAGGAAGGAAAATTTTGACACCAACGTTATAAGCAGGTCATAATCTCAGCATAAAGGTTCTTTCCCAAGAAGGGAAAACTGACAGCTTTTGCTGCTGCATTTTTAAGTTTTTTTTTTTGTTTTGTTTTGTTTTGTTTTAAAGTGTATTCTTTTTGTTAAGGCTTTGAATACAGACATTTTCAGGGGGCTGGGGAGATAGCTCAGTAGAATATAGCACTTGCCTGACAAGCACAAGAGCCTGAGTTCAATCTCTGGTTCCGAGAGGGAGAGGGAGAGAGGAGAAGAGGAGAAGAGGAGAAAAGAAAAGAAGAAATTTACAGCATAAGGTTTTATTGCCTCTCTACCTGTAAGTTTGCAGACCAAAATTAGAGAAAAAGAAGGGCTACAAGGATGGCCAATATTTTGACCCTAGTCCTTCAAGGTCAGTGAGGACTCAGAACATAAGCTGTGCTATAACATCTTATAACTCAATGGTTTCCCAAATTTTCTGTTCAAGATGATTATGGGGCCACAGAGGAAAGGGATCGACAAGGTATAGTGTGCCTAAGGAGAGTCACCTGGAGAGAAAACATTGTCTCAAGTTTTCACAGAGAGCAAACTGGTCAAGCAATGGCCATGACTCATCCAGACACAGAAAACAGTTCTACAAAAGCACTGTACATGGTTTCAAAGTAAATCCTGAGGGGATTTGACTGATGTTGGGAGATGCAAAAGTTACATTTTTTATTATACAGGTCTTGCTTTAACTTGCCCTTAACTACCCAGCAGAAAATTTTAACCTTGAGGCATAAAAAGTAAAGCTAGATTAGTATGCTGAGCTTTAAAAGGCTTAAATCAACAGCTTCTGACATTACCAGTTCTGCCAATAATCCATTGCGATTATGGAATACTGGAATGTTTATACAACTACTTTCTCTTAGTTCAATGATAAGAAATTTTGCGTAGCAACAATGATTAGAAAAACTATCATGTCTTAATTTTCATAGAGTAACTACATACACAGACACATACAAGCTTAAGTCAACAAGTACCAAAGAACAAAGGTTTCTTCCCCTGTGTCTGTGTCTGTGTATGTAGTTACTCTATGAAAATTAAGTCTGGAAAGTGAATATCAATGATTGGAAGGAAGTAATATCTTATTTTAAAATTCCCACTTTTTTTTTTTTTTTTTTTTTTTTGTCTTTTTGAAACAGAGTTTCATTATGTGGTTGAGGTTGGCCTTGAGCTTACTTTGTAACCCAGGCTGACCTCAAATTCACAACGATCCTCCTGCCTCTGCCTCCCAAACGCTGGGATTACAGGTGTGCTCCAGCACGCTTAGCATCACACATTCAGTTTTTAAATATTCAAACAACTATACAACAGTACTGTAAAACTTTTTTTAAAAATCCTGTATTCTAGTACTTCATGTTTCCATAGTTTTGCCATGTACTCTAACTTTCCTAGCTATTTTCCTGTTATTTGACACCAGAACGTTTAAAGGTTTTGTCATTTTGTACATTTCCTTTCAATAAAGACCTTTGTGTGTAGTATTTACCCTTCTTTTAGAATTATTGCTTCAGAATAATTTCCTAAGAATGAGATTAGCTGGTCAAAAGCTACCATTATTTTTAGGCTTTGGAAACCCTAAAAATTTCCCTAGTGATTTTGCCACCTTATTCTGCTATAGCTGTGTTGGAGTGTCCTGTTTTATCATACCCATGCCAACATAGATTTTTAAATACTATGCCCTACCTATTAATTAATATTTCTCTGTTCTGTCTCTTTGCTCAGAGCACCTCAGCTTTTTTCTCCACAGTCTGTGCTGTGTGACTGATGCCTGCCTGTGGCCAGACATGAAGGCCTCATGGAAAAAATGATTGATTGTTGAGGATGAGTCTTCTTCCTTGCTTGAGTGGAAGCTACTGTTGTAGATTTTAAGAAAGATAGCTGAAGGATAAACTATAAATAGATTTGATCCTATCTTTGCTTTGGTTGAATGGTCCCAGTAATGAATGCAGAGTCCCTTTCTCTGGGAGTATGGTTATGTCTCGTTTGAACTGTAGGCAACAACATTAGAGTTAACGTTAGCACATGTATAATTTAAGCCAGAGATGAAAGCCCCCACCAAAATCAGCACGTTTCTTTCCAGGCAACCCATCATTATAAAGACAGAGGTCTCAGAGCTGGGGCACACTCCTAGCTGGAGAAAGTCTAGAGGAAGCACGAGGATAGGCCCCTTAGCCCTTGCCTTGCCTGCTGCTCCTGGGACACCCGGTGAGCCAGTCTAACAGCATGAGAGATGGCTTGGGCCATGAAGGACAGCCTGAGACTAGCCCCAGGGCACTCCTGAGGCATCTGAGCCAAAGTCCTCACTGCTACCAGAGGCCGGGACCCCCAGCTCCTTCCTTCCAGTCTCCTCCTCTCTGCTGTGCTTAACCTTCCTTGCATAGGTGGACAGAAAGCCTAGCACTTCGGTTTCCTCTCACTGCCCTTGGCTCCTCAGGTAATCACTGACCCAGTTACCTCACCTCCCAGGCCTCTAGTCCTACAGGAGCCCCTGTAAACAACAAGCACAGGAACACAGGATAGCCTTGTTTCTCAGAGTGTGCACTTGTGCTGCTTTTAGATGGCATTGTAGATAACCTCTCCTAATTAAATAACTATTTCTTTTAATGAAATTAGCAGATCAAAAAATTTAGCACATCAGATCCATGATTTCACTTTTAAAACTAAGTTAAAAATAACATCTTAACCCAGCAATTCAATTCTAAGTATATGCTTATAAGAATAAAAAACAGGTGTTCAAACAAAAACTAGTACACAAATGTTCCTAACAGCCCTGTTCACAGTAGCTAACGGATAGAAACACCTCAGATGTTTTTCAGTTGGTGGACAGATAAGCAAAAAAGTAATACATGCATACAACAAAATACTATTTAGCCATAAAGAGGAGTGAACAACTGATGAATGTTACAATTTAGCAGAGCCTTGAAAGTGTTATACTATGAGAAAGAAGCCAGACACAGACGACCTCATATTGTAGGATGCCATTTACAGGAAATGTCCAAACCAGTAAGTCCCTATAGGCAACAGGTTAGTGGTTTCCAGGTGGGAAGGGGAAGTGAGGAGGAATAGCTTTATGTGGCGTTTCCTCCCAGAGTGAGGAAAGCAGTCTGGAACAAGAGTGATGCTGCTTTGCAGAGTGTCATGAATGTCATTAATGCTCAGTTTTATGCTATGTGTTTTTCCCCCACAAAAATAAAAATAAAACAATGTAGGTGTGGCACTGGGAAGAATCATGAAGGCACTGTGTAAATGAGTGAAGTGAGACTAACAGAGTAATCAAAGCAGGAGAAAGAGCACTGCTGGTGCCTGACAGCCTGGCACTGATTCTCCTTCATTTTTGAATCTACTTTGCTGGAGGGTGGACCTGCTTGACTGGCATGGTCAACACACTGACGGCTGCCCCCTGCCCCCACTGCATAGAGCGTTGCATTGCAGGCTCTCACAGCAGCCTGCCGAGGGCCTTCCAAGGGAGGCACACACACACCCACCAGGCCCTGTGGCCTCCTGATCTTTTCACCTGGGGCCTCTCTTCCTCATCACGTTGGGTTGTCTCCTACTGGTGACACCTGCTACATACGGTTTTCAAAGCCAGTACATTTGTGTACACCTAAGATCATTTGTCTACTCTTGGAGGTCCTAGAGTCCTTCATCTTGGTGCTGCTTTCTTTCCAGGGCAAGATGACTCAAAGCTTTGTGACCCAGGATCTGAAAAGCAAGGAGGGACAGCAAGTTTTTTTGCTCTCAAGCAGCCTTCTGCTTCCTCCTTTGCTCAGAGCAGTGGCTCTCAGACTAGAGACCCAGCCCCAGGAGGTTTAGGGCTCTCTGGATATGCTCTTGAGTTCTCATGGTACTGCAGGCATAATTGCTTCCACCTAATGAGATGGAAGCTCAGCCACTTGCCACGTATGTGGCTTTGGGGAAATTGCCTAATCTTTCGGACTCATAGTTTTCTTATCTAGAAAACATATGTAATGGTACTTACTCAGATGGAGGACTGAACTTCGCTTTCATTGTGCTTTTACTACAGTTTTAATTAAATCATTACTTGTGCAGTTATTCATACACTGTCTACCATCTCAGTAGGCTCCACAAAAGCAGGGGCTGTATTGGTCTTGTTCCCTGCACTGTTCCTGGCATGGCAAACATGGTGGGCCCTTGAGGCACATTTATTGAATAAAAGGGTGAGCTTATGACTGAGAAGCCTTCAGCACAATGCTTGGCAAACAGTGAGTTTTAATGGATGTTAGTTGTTAGTGGTAGTGTTATAATTGTCATTATTATTGATGTATTAAAAGCTTTTATAAAATAACTGTGGTTGTCACAACAGCATTACAACTTTGAAATCATGCCCACCCTGCAAAGCATGGAAATGGAGACTTGAATGAGTTAAATAACTTGCCTCAATACCTTAGAATTGCTGACTGCAAAACCCATAACCTGTCTCTGCCCTAATCCTCCCTACTAGGTACAAATGCCCAGTCCCCTCGCATATGTCAGGAGCCATGTCACTAGTGACATGAAATTCTATTTTCTGAGCACATATGTCTTAGCAGCAGAGCATGTTTTGTGGGAGGCCCACAATCCTTCTGGGGTCCATATGTTTTTGTTTCCCCAAAGATAAGCAGGTTCCCAGGCTGCCAGTCCCCACCTGTGTGCAGGGCAGCAGGGCTCCCATCTGTGATCTGCCAACCCAAGGTGCTTCCTGCGCACTCTGTGGAGGGAGCAGGACACAGGGCCGTGCAGGAAAGCTGAGTCTAGCTTCTCCTTCCTCTGTGGCCCAGTTGTGTCATTTTCTACCTGTGTCATCTCTAAGCAGTGACCTTGGGCTCACTCTAATTCATCCTGGCCTTATGGGAGTCGGGGCACCATTTTCTCCAGCTCCCTGCTCACATGGCCAAAACTGAGGGGCAGAGAGGCTAGGGAACTGTCTTAAGTCCACTGAGAACAGGGAAAACAGTTGGCCCTTGTCCCAGACTATTTGGCTCCAGGGTCCCCACCCTTCCCAGACTGGCTCCAGAGGGCTACTTGATCCTCAGCAGCTGCTGCCATTCTGAGCCTGGCCGATCTCTTGTTTCCAACCCAGCTGATCTGTGAGTGACACTGGGATCGTAGTGTTGCCTTCCAGTGTGGTAGCTGAGAGCTCTCCAAGGACCCTACTCCGTGGTCCACGCAGGCTGGTGCTGACACCGGGTAGACCTTCTTACTGAGGGAATCTTTGACTTCAGAGATGTAAACCCAGTGACATGGTAGAGCCAGGGCCCAGGACCTGGTGACAGTGAGATGCGATGGATATAAATCAGACTTGTCTTCCTGAGCTCTTGGTAATCCTCTTGGAACTAAATCCTAAGTCCTTTTCTGGCCTAGAAATGTTTCAAGTTCCCAGAAGGACATCTGTTCCCTCTGAGGGCAGTCTGTGATTCCACCTTCCAGGCCTGGTCTACTATTCAAAGGGGAAGGGACCACACAAAGCGGCTCTAGGGCATAAGCTGAAAGTGGAGAGGACCGTGGCTAAAGAGCAGGGCCCCGGCAGTCTTCCCAGCCATGGTCAGCAGCTGAAGGAGCAGAGCTGTGGCCGGGCCTGGGCTCCTCCAGTAACTGGCCAAGAGAGGCTGGACAAGGCATCCTGCCTTTCCAAGTCTGTTTCCCACACACATGGGTGAAGGAAGGATGCTTTCCTTGGAGCCCTGTAGATCGATGCGCTGAGGAAATGGGTCTGAGGTATGGATTGAGGGCCCAGGTTGGGGTCAGTCCACCAAGGGCAGTGCAGTCTTTGCACACGAGCTGTGAAGGCTGCATTCCCTGGGTGGCCTCTATAGAGGACCGTTGATGAGCATATGGGGCCCCAGGGGTGCAAACTGTTCACAGAAAAATCAGAAGTTGACATCTTCTGCTGCTCTCAATCTACAATAGTAAAACAACCCCATGGGTTTATATGGAAAAAATGAGCACGGACTACATTTTATGGAACCCAAAATCATACAGTGTCTCTTTGGATCTTTATACCTAAGTACCATAATTACTAGGGGAAAATATTTTCCTTCTTAAAAAAAGAAATCAAAGGAATTGACTGATCACCAGATGTCCACTGCTACTTAATGAATAAAGAGTCTTTTCTGCCTTTGAGAAGCCCCTCCTCCACCAAACAGCAGCTAGGCAGGCCAGCACTTCCCATGCAGAGTCACTGTAGGCCTAGGGGGCCTAATGTCCCAAAACTCACTGGGAGACTCAGGGTCACTGTTACAGGTTTTTACTTTTGGCTTTTTTATGTTGATCTTTGGAGGGGTTTTTTTAGCTTAGTTGGATTTTTTAGATCAAAATGTTTAGCCAGGATGTGTCCAGCAATGGATCTCTTTCCTGGAACCCAGTAAACTGGAGGCAAATGCACTTCCTGGGTTATCTCTGTTCTCAGGTTCGTGTATCCCCTTCTAATCTGTCTTCACTTGCCCTTTCCTTCCTTCCTTCCTTCCTTCCTTCCTTCCTTCCTTCCAAACAAGGGCTCCCTACATACCTCACATTCATAGTGTTCTTCCTGTCTCAGCCTCCCCAGCAGTGGGATTACAGGCATGCACCACCACACCCAGTTTTAGTGGCTGTCTCAGCTTGGGGTCAGGGCAGCAGAGATTGAACTTGGGTCCTGGCACTTGCCAGCCAGGCACTTAGACCACCAAGCTATATCCCTAGCCCTTCACTTGCCCTTTTCTTTGGCATTGAGGGAGAGCTTGACAAGTTGACCCTCCATATCCCTGATGGAACACCCCACACTATCCAGTCACTTGGTTGCTTATTGCTTCTGGGATTTATATGCTAATTCATGTGTGTGTGTTTGTGTTGTTTCGTTTGCAATGCTAGGGTAGAACCTAACATCTCACAAATGCTAACCAAGTACCCTATCACTGAGCCTCAGTTCCTGATGGGTTTTGAGTTTTCTTTCATTCTTTCTTTACCATCTTACAGTGTTACTTTCCATCAGTTATGTCCTACAATAGAAGTTTGTCTGGAGGCCATGTTCAAAGGGGAAAGTGTCTTGAGTTCTCCCCCGGTACTGCAGCAGACTGCTGGGGCGAGGTGTGCACTTATGCCCCGGTCCTTCTGCATGCAGCAAAGCACCAAGATTGGGTGGTATTTTTTATGTGCCCTTTGTTGGGTTTTCTTTCCACTGAATATACCCTTGGATGTGGTGAATCAACCCTCTTTTGAGGTTTATCAACAGGCAGGCATTTAGGTTTGTCTCTGGGCACTCTCCAGTTCTTTTCTGGGAGTGGCAGTCTGCAATGGACGTGAGAAGACAGAGGCTAAGGGATGAGTTAGAGCTCTCCAGGACCCTCAGATTGGCCCCTGCAGGGCAGCGTACCATCACTGCCCAAGCCCTGTCACTTTTGTCCCTGGGTCTCTGAGTCTAGGGGCAGACCTGGGTGATGCAAAGTGTCTCTGCTTCAAGACATAAGATATAGATTTTCTCAGTTTCTGTTCTGCACATCTGACCTGTAGTATAGTAAGCTTCTTCCCAAATCCTAGCAATGAGGCTCCCCCTTCACCTCAATAAGTGAGGAGTTTTGTATCTTTTTTCTTTCTACAAGAATGTTAGTGATAAGTCAGAGAGACTCTGTGAGGGACTGTGTAATTCCTTCTTGATAGCTCCAGAATATGATGTGTACCCCATCCCCTCCGCAAGGCTGCACTGAGTGCCCACTTCACCCAGACCCCAGACTCCCTCCTGTTTGCACCTCCCTGAGTCTCCACTCCAGTCTCATGAGGGTCCCAGGTGCTTGCTTCTTTTCCCACATGGAGCAAGTAAGGTTCCAGGAGTTGGTTGACAAGCCAGGCTCACATGAATAATAAGTGACAAAGCCAGGACTTGGTAGGTGACTTTAGTTCCATATCTTTTCTCAAGCGCACTAGGGGTGATAGACAATCACAGTGAACATTTAGGCTTAAGACACTCTGCCGTTAATCTCCTTCAGGATGCCTCCCCTTGCTTCAAACACACTCTTCCCTCTTGCCACTTTCTGAAGCGGTTCCAAAAATCCTTTTTCATATCTTTAGTCGCACTGTCATGGTAGCCCCAGTGTCTTGAAGATGTTCAAAACATGTACTTCTCATAATCATTTTGATTTTGAGGAGGATCGCTACAAGTCCAAGCTTGTAGTGAGACCCTGTACTAAATACAAAATTAATAATAATAATAATAATAATAATAATAATAATAATAATAATTTGAGGTGGATCCAGAATCCACACAGTGACAGATCCAGTGAAGGTGGGTGAGATTTTTTCCATCTTTTCATTGGGTGGCGCTCAGAAGCACAACTCAGCTTTTTAATCACAGCTCATAAAGATACTCATGAAAGAGGACCTCCAGAACTGCTTCAGAAAGTGGCAGGCACAGTGAGATAAGTTCATTCACAGTGAAGGGAAATATATTCTAGGAGGGCTTAGAGACAATGTGTCTTTTACTATAATAATTTTTTAACTGAAATAGTATATCTTGAGCACACCTCATATGTATGGGACTTGTATTACATGAAACTGGGGTGCTACATGCTGAGTGGCCCAGAACAGTTTATCTAACATCTCTGTAGTTGAGGAAAGGATGACAAAGGAAGATAGTGAGCTCTGTGAATGTCAAGGACATAATCAATATATTTCTGTCTCATCTGAGAATAATTCCTAGGGTATTTTTTGTTTTGTTTTTAGCAGTTTCATGCCCTTAATTATTTGTGAATACTTCCCAAATGCCTCTCTTCCTTCTGCCAGCTGCATGCTTCATGGGGTCAGTGAGTATGCATGTCTGGTTCTCTTAGTACTATGTGAATACACTATCTGTTGTGCTATCCTTCTTTCTCCTCACCAGGTGGGCCTGTCCCTCTGCCCTTGTGGTTTCCCCACCCCCCAGTGACCTGCCACTTTCCTTCAGACTCTTGGCCTCTTCTGCCTGAACAGCAGACATGTTTCCCTACTACTTTAGTCTCTGTCTTCCCAAAAAGCATCCTCTGATGATGTAACCAGCATGTCCTAATGAGGTTACCATTGGCCTCAAAGCCTGCTGGAACAGCAGTGAGCTGTGAAGGAGGGGAGGAGCTGAATAGGGTAAAATTAGTGCTGGAGAACTAGCCAAACTAGAACGTCTCAAAGAGTTGGCTAGGGACAGGGTTTTTGAATCACTTTTCAAGGGAATTAAGTCTGGTGAGGGGAGGAGTGGGTGACCCTTCCAGTCTGATGCGTGACCCAGCTAGAGATGGCCCAGACTGTCCTCCTCCTGCACATCTCCCCACCCAAAGCACTGACTCTTCCAGTGCCCCCTGCTTGTGGAGCAGAGGGGCTGTGTTCAACACACCCTGGGTAAGGCTGACTCATACCAGCAGCCCTGCCTGCTGACCCTGACCTAGGCCAGGATGTGGGCCCAGAGTCTCAGGTCCACAGTGTGCCCTAGAGAAGAGCAGCACCCACAGAGTTAGCCCCACTTTGGAGTAGGAGTAGCCCCTGCTTCTGAACGGGAGTGTACTAGGACTGTCTTGTGGGATTCATGCCCTCTCACCACCCGAAAAGATAGAAAGACCAAAACACAAAAGCTAAAACCCACAACCCAATGAGTTGTGGGTGCCTTCTTCCCTCCAGAGAATCCAGGGAGCTTTTTGGTGTCTTACTTCAGCAAAATTAGGAAAGAATTTACTCTAACAATGTAAAAATCTTGGGCTGGCCAAATAGCTCAGTGGATTAAAGAAGGCAAAGGGGCAGGAGTTTGATCCCTGGGTCTGCCTTGTTGGCCCCGCCCTCAAACCCCCCCCCCCAGCAGCTGAGCCAGCAATTGAGACTGGGCATGGTGGCGCTCACCTGTAATCCCATCTCTTGACAGGCTGTAAACAGGCAGATCACTGCAAGTTGGATTTAGTAGTGAGACCCTGAACACCTTGTAGACCCTCCTCTAAAATACAAAAAAAAAGTAAAAATCAGTTTAGATCTAGCTAGCCCAATAGAAATCTGTTGCCTATTTCCCAGAGAATGCAAACACTGCTGACTGAGGTCCAGAGGATGGTGTTTTGTTACAGTTTCCACTGAGTAATGAATAAAACTGTTTTTGCATCGGCTGCCATTATTATTTTTGGTGTCCTTAAAGACGAGGTGCAGTGTGGCCACAGATCCTTGAGTACATTAGTGGAAGTGGTGGAAAATACTCTGGTGAGTAAAGCGGCTGTCTGTGAGCTCATTCTCTGGCCAGGATCCTGGTGGCCTGAGATGTTCAGGGAGCCTTTCTGTGCACAGTAGCGAATCTCAGAGCCAGCACTGGAAAGACAAGCTCTGGAGTATTTTCCTTGGCACTGGGGCAGGCTCAGTTCTACCCAATATAGAGGCAGGTTTCCGAGGTTTTCACTGGGAGAATCATCTTGCATTTCCTTTCAGTGACGTTAGTTTCTCTGGAAGCCCTTTATAGAACTCAGAAAAATAAGGGTATTTAACTTGAAGATAGCAGAGCATGGGGCTGTTCCTAACAGGGTAGCTGTAGAGGGGGATGCCCTGTAGCCATGACTGATTTCTTCCACTGAGCAGTGGAATTCCAGAGACCTGAATGGAGACAGTTGTAGCATGAGAATAAAGATGCAACACGGGCTCCAGTTGGTCTTGAGCATT
This sequence comes from Myocastor coypus, assembly GCA_004027025.1. Taxonomy (NCBI): domain Eukaryota; kingdom Metazoa; phylum Chordata; class Mammalia; order Rodentia; family Myocastoridae; genus Myocastor; species Myocastor coypus. Next base: position 60,462 of record PVJA010000456.1, read on the forward strand.
TACTAAGCCCCTTCTTTGGTGCTCAGCTCTCCAGGACACATGTTATTCATGGTATGGTCCATGCTATGGTGGAGGGCAGGGCAAAGTCCCCTGAGAGCCAGGGGAAGGAGGAAGACAATGAGCCCACATGAGGCTTGGGAGATAGGGCATGAGGCAGAGAGCACAGGCAGAAGACTGCAGTGCTGAAGGGGAGGGAGAGACAGGAGAGACCATGTAGGGCAAGCCTCAAGCCCGTGAGGCCCCATACAGGTGCACTCCCATTGGCTGTTGCAGTTGGAGAGTCTCCTGTAGCTTTAAGGGGGAAAGACCACAATCTGGTGGAGTTTGAGAAAGATCGTGGTGCAGAGTAGAGTAGATGTGGAGGGGCTAGAGGCAGTGCCAAGAAAGGACATGGGGAGGAGTCTCTATTCAGAGGTTTGGGATCACAGGATATATGTGTTCAGCAAGTGTCTGTGGCCTTCCAGCCGCATCCTGATGACCAGGCCCTCAACCAAGATCTGAGTATGTCAGAAGGTCACCTGACATAGAATGCTTGCTTCTTCACTAATAGAGCAAAGAATGCTTGCTTCTTCACTAATAGAGCAGAAAGGAGAGAAGAAAGAATGTTGTTCTCCTTAATTTCTAAAAGTAGTACATAGTCTTGATAAAGACTGAAATAAAATAAGATTGTAAAAAGCAGAAAACAACCCTAAATAGATATAGGCAGAAGGTTCATGAACAAAACCCAAACTGCATGGGAAATACTTCAAAGAATCAACAAGTGGAATCCCATTTTATTAAAAGTTTTCACACATCACAAGAAATAACCAACAGATTGAAAAGATAACCTATAGAATGGGAAAAAAATTATAGCCAGTTGTCCTGCAGACAAAAGACTTATATCTAGAACATACAAAGAGTTGAGCTTTCCACGCTGCCCAGCCAGGGTCCATATGGCGTTGGTCTTGATCCCCATCGTAACTTAAAGGGGAACTTCACAATGTCCGGAGCCCTTGATGTCCTGCAAATGAAGGAGGAGGACATCCTCAAGTTCCTTGCTGCAGGAACCCACTTAGGTGGCACCAACCTGGATTTCCAGATGGAGCAGTATATCTGCAAAAGGAAAAGTGATGGAATCTACATCATAAATCAGAAGCGGACTTGGGAGAAGCTCCTCCTGGCAGCTCGAGCCATAGTGGCCATTGAAAACCCTGCTGATGTCAGCGTCATCTCTTCTAGGAACACGGGCCAGCGGGCTGTGCTGAAGTTTGCTGCTGCCACTAGAGCTACTCCTATTGCTGGCCGCTTCACTCCTGAAACCTTCACTAACCAGATCCAGGCAGCCTTCAGAGAGCCACGTCTTCTGGTGGTTACCGATCCCAGGGCTAACCACCAGCCCCTCATGGAGGCATCTTATGTCAATCTGCCAGCCATTGCTCTGTGCAACACAGATTCTTGTCTGCTCTATGTGGACATTGCCATCCCATGCAACAATAAGGGAGCTCACTCTGTGGGTCTGATGTGGTGGATGCTGGCCTGGGAGGTGCTGCACATGCGTGGCACCATTTCCCATGAACACCCATGGGAAGTCAAGTCTGAACTCTTGTTTCTACCGGAATCCTGAAGAGATTCAAAAGGAAGAGCAGGCTGCTGCTGAAAAGGCTGTGACCAAGGAGGAATTTCAGGGTGAATGGACTGCACCAGCTCTGGAGTTCACCGCTGCTCAGCCTGAGGTCGTGGACTGGTCCGAAGGCATGCAGGTGCCCTCTGTGCCCATTCAGCAGTTCCCTACTGAAGACTGGAGTGCTCAGCCAGCCACAGAAGATTGGTCTGCAGCCCCCACTGCGCAGGCCACTGAGTGGGTAGGAACCACCACTTAGTGGTCTTGAGCTGTTCTGCCGATGCTTAAGCAAAATGGGAATGAGGCTGATGAAAAATAAAATAATTTCTAAAAAAAAAAAAAAGTTGAAAAATATCAGCTCCCCTCCCAAATTCAAAGACCTAATCCAAAAATGAGTTTCTGAGATGAATACATACTTCTCAGAGGGAGAAATACAAATAGCAAATAAATATAGGAAAATATATTCAACATCATACCACAGCAATATATATGCACTTGATATATAATAGCTGTATCTTGGAAACAACCCAAATGTCTATTAATCAAGGAATGGATAAAAAAAGATGTGGTATTTTTGTGCAGTGGGGTCCTATTCAGTTATAAAGAAGCTTGAGTCTTTTATAGGTGAATGGATGCAATTTGAGACCATACTCATAAGTGAAATAAATCAGACTCACATGTGTAAACATTGTATTGTCTCATTAGTATAAGAAACAGTAAGTAAGATCCAGTAGGTAAGACACTGTAAAATGGAAGAAATAGCTCAAAAAAAAAAAAAAAAAAAAAAAAAAAAAAAAAAAAAAAAAAAAAAGGAGAAACTGGGGGAGGAGAAAAAGAAAAAGAGATAAGGAAATGTGTATGCGTGTTATGGTACTAATTTCTATTAGTTCAGTGAAAACAAAGGTTTGTGCTTATATTATTTGATCAATTTTACATGCTTATTTCTTGTCATCTGAGCACCTCTTTCACTCTCATACTATCTTGAAATTTTTTTATCATTGTTTTTATTGTCTTCTCTCTTTAAAATAAAAAAAAGTTTTAAAAAAAGAAAGAGGGCTAGCCAAATATCTCAGCAGATTAAAGCACCTGCAAGCAGGCACAGGCGCACGGGCTTCAATCCCCGGGCCTGCTATGCCAGCCCTGTCACTAGGATGTGCTGAGATGGCAATTGAGACTGGGCATCGTGGTGCGTGCCTATAATCCCAGCTCTTGGGAAGTTGTAAACTGGTGGATCACTAGGAGTCTGATCTAATAGTGAGACCCTGGATACCGTGTTGACACTTCCCTAAAAAAATACAGCAAAAAAAAAAAAAAAGGAAGAAAACAACCTTAAAGTTCTGTATACAAGGATAATTACTGTTAATATTCTTTGTGTGTGTGCATCTCCATAAATCAAAGTAGGTATATGTGATTATTTTTCACTTAACATGGATATCTTTCCATGTGAGTTTTTATAAATATATTTTCTTTTTGATAGCTGTATGATATTCTATTGTGTGGATATAAAATAATTTTATCTAAGCCATGAACTTTTTACAACCATAAGTTATATTCAATGCTGCAATAAATGTTCCCTGGTAATATTGGCCGATCTATGGTAGTATTGATTTAGAATAAATTTCTGGGTCCTGGAAAAATATACATTTAAAATTCTTACAGATTGTGCTCAATTCTCTTCTCAAATTTTCTATCAATTTATACTATAGTCAGTTTTGTATAAAAGTGATTTTCCTACATTCTTGTCAACTCTAAGCATTATTAATCATTTTAGCTCTGTTAAATGTTTTTTGTTTTACTATGTAGTTGCTTCATTATTAGTGAGGCCTTGGCATCTTGAACATCTTATCAACCACTTAAGCTCCTCCAGAAACTGCTTCCTAACTGCTCATCTTCTATTTGCATAGGAAATTTTTACTTTGGTAGTTTTTATCTTAATATATTGGCCATCTTATGAAATGCAGGTGTCTTCCCAACTTCGATATTTGCCTGTCACATTTGTATATGGTATTTTCTTTGATCACGTAGCAGTATAGGTTTGTCTTTTTAAATGTAGTTCAATGTTAGTCTTTTAATGACTTATGGGGTTTGTGCCATATGTAAACTTTTCTGCCCTGCAAGAGTATAAATGATTCTTCTATATTCAACTCTAATGCTGTTCTTAGATTTTGGAGGGGTTTTGGCTTTTTTTGTTTGTTTGTTTGTTTTTTGAGATAGGGTCTTGATCCACAGTTTAGGCTGGCCTTGAACTCACTTTGTAGACCAGGCTGGCCTCAAACTCAAAGTGATCCTCCTACCACAGCTTCCTGAATGTTGGGATTATAGGCATGTGCCAGCATGCCCAGCTCTTCTTAGGTTTTAGTCTTTAATTTATCTGGAATTTACTGTGTTTTAAAGAAAGAGAAATCTAGAATTATATTATCCTAAATGGGTGATAATTTACCCTGGTACCATTCACTCAGGGCATCCATCCTTGCCTATTGATTTTAAGTATCTTTCTGTTACACTAAATTTCCATACCCACATATGTCTGTTGCTGGGCTCCCTGTTCGGCATCATTGCTTTACCTAACTCTGTGGGAGTGCTGCCTGCTTAGGGAGGAGAGCATCATCACACACTTCACAGTGGGCCCCTTGCTTTATGCTTCTGATCCAGTATAGTCTATGTATATCTATCAGAATAAATTTTAGACTTTGTAAAATTTATGCATTAGGGCAAGGACTTTGTCATCCTTCTTTCAGAAATGTCTTGTTTTCATTCCACATAAACTTTGGAATCAAATGAAATTTGTACATTAATGAAGCCACAATTTATATCCTTACCATGGTGAGTTTCCCATCTAGGAGTATCATGTATTAGGCCTTATGCATGCTATGCAAGTGTTCCAGTGCTGAACTGCCATCCCCTTGCCTTTTTAGTTTATTTTGAGACAAGGTCTCAGTAGGTTACCCAGACTCACCTAATTTATGATCTCCTGTCTCAGCTTTGCAATAGCTGGGATTACAGGCATGTACCACTCTGCCTGGTCTCTTTCAGATCCCTAAGACATTTTGCTATGTTAGGTTTTTTTTTTTTTTTATCTCTAGATTCTAATTTTATTTATTATTGTTTTATTAGTGCATATTTGCAGTACACAATGTTTACATTCCCAGTGTGTAATGGCCCACATGCATAACCCATCTGAGCTCCTTTTTCCATTCCCTTTTCCTCCCCATCCTCTCCCTCTACCTTTTGATCCTCTTCCCATTTGAGAAAAGATCTCTCCCTACTCCCTGTTAAATATTTAAGCTTGTGTGTTTCATGTATTTCAATGAACATTGTGGTCCTAGCATACATCCATTTTCCTACAGATGACTGAAGTTTGTGTTGCTTTACAGCAGAGTGGTCCTCCATTGTGTGTAAGTACCACATTTTCTTTATCAGTTCACCTGTTGATAGACATATGAGCTGCTTCCAAGATTTAGCTACTATGAATTGCACTGCTGCAAACATGGTATGCATGGATCACTATAATACGACGTCTTTGATTCTTGAGAGGTGATACCTAGAAAGGCAATAGCTGGGTCCAATGGAATTTCTAATTTTAGTTGTTTGAGGAGTCTCCATACTGATTTCCATAGTGGCTGTCTAGTTTGCATTTCCGCCAACAATGTAGAAGAGAGTTTCCTTTTCCCCACAGTCTTGCCAGTATTTATTATTTGATTTCTTGGTGATGGCCATTCTGTCTGGTGTAACACGGACTCTCAGTATTGTTTTAGCTTGAATTTCTTTAATCCAGAGATGTGGAACATTTTTCATGTATTTATTGTCCATTTGCACTCCATTTGTGAAGTGTCTGTTTTAGGTGCTCATTTTTTGATTGTGTCTTTTATTTTAGGAGTGTCTGATGTTTTTGTTCTTTATATATTGTAGATATTAGTCCTCTGCCTGAGGAGCAGCTTGCAAAAATTTTTCCCCACTTTGTAGGTTGGTTATTTCTTTTGTTATGCAGAAGCCTTTTAATTTGATATGATCTCCTTTGTTGATTCCTGATACTATTTCCTGTGAAACTGGGGTTTTGTTCAGAAAATCCTTGCTATGCCTGTAACTGCAAGAATTTTACCTATTTGATGTTCTAGGAAATTGTTTCTGCTTTAACATTTCCTTCTGTGATCCATTTTGATTTTAGTTTATTACTTGTTGACGTAAACAGGTCTAGATTCAATAGCTAGTTTTCCCAGAACCATTTATTAAAGAGGCTATATTTCCTCAATGTGTGTGTTTGAGGTTGTTTCTGCAGCTTCTGTTGTTGGTGCTCATGTCTGCTTTTGTGCCCATATCGTGATGTTATTTTAGTTTTTAATCACTGTAGCTGTGTAATGTAACTTAAAGATTACATTGTGAAACCTGCTTCACTTTTGTTACCCAGGATTGCTTTTACTATTCTGGGTCTCTTCTGTTTCCATTTAAATTTTAGAATGGTTTTCTCCAGTTCTGTGAAGAATGCTGTTAGTATCTGGATTGGAATTGTTTTCCATTTGTATGTCAGTTTTGGGAAGTATGGTCCTTTTGACCATATTGGTTCTGCCTATACAGGAACAGGGGTATCTTTTCATTTTCTAATGTCCTCTTTGCTTTCTTTCTCAGAGTACTGTAGTTTTTATTGTAGAGGTCAACTTTTATTTTAATCACTGAAGTATTATACTCTCAGAACAACTCAAATACAAAAAGGTAGAAAGAAAAGGCTCATTATGAATTGTGCATTTATTTCAATAAAATAGATTCATCAAGGGAGTAACAAACCCATGAGTGTGTGCTTATTTAATTTTAGTTAATGTGATAGTTTGTCTATTGAATGAGCTTACTCATATGAATTTATACATTTCTGAGTATGCTATAGGTATTTTATAGTGTAGCTATTACTGTGGTGACCTGTTTTGTTCCATTACATTTTCTAGCTGACTAGCATGTAAGAGTGGTATTGATTTATGCATTTTACTTTGGAGTTAACTCTGTTATTAAGCCTAATGTTTTTTTTTATTTTTTTAATTCTAGGTTATCTAATTACATAACTAGTATGATAACATCACCTAGAAATAATGACAATGTTATATAAAATTTTAAAAATCTTTTATTTATTTGGTGTAGGGTCTTACTCTGCAGCTTGGACTCATAATGATCCTACCGTCACAGTCTCCCCAGCACTGGGATTACAGGCATATGCCACCTTGCCTGGTTTTGGTGGCTGGCACAGTGTGCCCAGAATAGCATGCAGTACTGGGGATTGAACCCCATCCTTTCACTTTCCAGGCAGGTGCTTACACTGCTGAGCTATCCAGCCCCTTATATAAATATTTTAAATATTTATTTCACATTTCTTTTTCTTATCTTATCATACGGTTTGTGCATCCAAAATAATGTTATAACAATATCACAGTGTCTCTTGACTTATTCCTATTTAACGGAATTTCAGTATTAAGAATATTGTTTAATTTCCTAATATACATCCTTTATATATTTTTTAAAAGTCCGTTTTTAGCCTAGTACTTTATTGGGAATAAATATTAAGTTATCAATGTCATCTTAACATTCTCAAGATCATATATTGAAACATGATTGCATTCCTATAATAAACCATTTTGGTCTATTATTCTTGTAATATTTGTTTGACTTAATTTGCTAATATTTAAAATACTTGTTAGGGGCCCAGCGGGATGGCTCAGTGGTCTAAAGTCCCTGCTTGGGGAAGCTTGGGCGGCTTCAGGGACTGCGGTTCAATCCCCGGCACCACATGCTGCGCCAGCCCTGACCTTGGGTGGGCTGAGATGGCCATAAAAATGAGTGAATAAGCAAATGTTCTGAAACAAGAATAAAAAAATAATAAATAAAAAAAAATTTTTTTAAATTTAAAAAAAATAAATAAAATACTTGTTAGTTTTATTTGAGTGTTTTATTTGGAATTAATGAACTTAGTCTCTTTTTTGCCTCCTCTGTCAGGTTTTGGTATAATGATGATGATAGTCATAAAAAGAACTGCAAATATTTGGGTTTTTTTTAATGCACTTAAGTTGGTTAAATGACATTTTTCTTTAAAGGTTTTATGGGTGAGCACTGTAAGACCATCAAGATTTTTTTAATGTATTTAGTGTAGGACAATGATTAGAAAAATTATTGTAGGGGCTGGGGGATAGCTCTGTGGAACAAGTGCCTGCCTGGCAAGTGCAAGGTCCATGAGTTCAAACTCCAGTCCCACAAAAAAAAAAAAAAAAAAAAAAATATTGTGTCTACATCCTGTGCTCTGTATAACTATTACAAGGACAACAATACGCATTGTACCAATTATTGGAAATGTACTACTAATGTGTTTTTGAAAATGTCACATTGTTATTTCTTACTATAAGAAAAAAAATTTTTAATGTATTTAGTGTAGGGTCTACAAGGTCTCACTACACAGATTGGACTTGTAGTGATGCTTCTGTTGTCAGCCTCCCAAGAGCCACCACACACAGTCTCAGAACACCTGGGGGTAGGGCTGGCATGGCACACTGGGGATTGAACCCCAGTCCCTGTGTCTGCCTAAGCAGGCGCTTTAATCCACTGAACTATCTGGCTGGTCCCTAAGATACTTCATTTTATAATAGCTTTTTTTTTTTTTTTTTTTTTTTTTTTTTTTTTTTTTTTTTTTTTTTTTTTTTTTTTTTTTTTTTTTTTTTTGTCTTTTTGAGACAGGGTCTCGCTATGCAGTTGAGGCTGGCCTTGAGCTCACTTTTGTAGCCCAGGCTCGGCTCGAACTCACACCAATCCTCCTGAGTCAGCCTCCCAAGTGCTGGGATTACAGGCGTGCGCCACCACGCCCGGCTATAATAGCTTTCTTAACATTGATGTTTTTAATTGGTAAGTTGAAAATTTTTGGCTCTTCCTTGGACAGTTTTGAGAAAACAGATTTTGTTGATAAGAACCCATTTCATCTACATTTTCAAATACGTTGATAAAAGTTACAACTATTTTAATATGTCCTCCAGACTTGTAATTATATCCCCCCTCTCATCCTTAATATTGTACATCTGGGTTGTTTTCCTTTTCTTAGTCATAAAAACCAAAGGACTGTCTATTTTATTGATTTTTTTTTCAAAGAATTAACTTTTGGTTTTATCTATCACTCTGCTGGGCTTTTGACTTTTAAAAGGTTCACTAATTCTGCTTTTATTTTATTTTTCTAGTTTTGTATAATAAATACTAAGTCCAAAATAAATAAATAAATAAATACTAAGTCCATTAATTTTTATCGTTTTAAATTATGAATATTTGCCTTTGAAGCTGTGAATTTTTCTTGAATTTTCTTTTTTTTTTTTTACTTTGAATTCATTATATGTGTATAGTTTGTGATTTAATTTCTTCCTTCATCTCTGACTTATTTGGTGTTTTTCTTTACCAACTGGTTATTTTTTAAAATGTGTTTTTCCTCCTGGGACAGGGGAGGGAATAGAACTGTGCCAGATCCACCAAAACCACATGAATTAAGAGTGTGGGAGGTATGATTTCCCCTAAAGGAAAATGGAAGTCTGTTTCCAAAAGAATGGGGCGTGGATGTTGGACAGATAAAAGTGTCAGTTTCTTTTCTTTTGCCAATAAAGTTGTTGAAGGATTCAGTGAGACGGTACACAGATCACAGTGTGCCTCACAAAGCAAGCAGCAACTATGCCTTCTTGCTCCTGATCAGAGCCCAAGCACACGCTGCACAGCCATAGCTCTGGGGAATGCTTGCTGCCAGGAGCTTACCTCCTGGGCCCTGCAGGCAATCCCCAGGAAGTGGGGGATCTGTGGTGAGTCCTCATTTTACCTTGGGGAGTCTGGAAGTGACTTGGCTCCTCTGGACCCCAGGATTCTGTCCAGGCTGCAGGACTTTGTCCATGTGCTTTGTGGTTCATGAGCCACAGCACCAAGTCACAAATGAGGCCATGTGCTCGTCCAGGCGGCACAGCTTCTCACTGCCTCATGCGTGACTGCTGAGGCTACCCTGCCCCCTTCCTGCATGTCTGTGACAGTAAACGTCCCACGGGCTTCCCGTGTGTATTCTTTTGTAAATGAAGATTTGTTCTCAATTTCCTGTTCTATATGAGCTTGATGTGTATGAGGTGCTAATTAATAATACGCACAGACCTCCTCTTCCAGAGTCAGGGTGGCCAGCAGAAAAGGCAGTTGCTTTGTTTCTACTCAATGAAACAATGTCACACAACCACAATGAGAACTGCCTTGCTTTTTCACTTGGAATGTACAGTGTAGAGACAGTTTATATGACTGAACTGTGTGAGTATGGTTCTGGGTGTCCACGTGCCTGATTTCTAAAGTCTGAGAGTGGTCTTTTCAAGGCAGGGCGTGAGAGAATACAGAAAATTTTTGTCATCTCCAACTTTAAAAAGGAAAGAGAAAAAAAAAATGGGGAGTGTGAAATGGAAATGTGGCATATATTTATGCCATGGAGAGAGTTTTGCCTTCAGTACAGCAGAATTTTCCTTATTGAAAAGATAGCCATGTAAGAAAAACCAAAACCAGACGCAGGCTGGAAGGGAGACGGGGCGGCGATGGGAGAACAAGGGTGCAGTGAGTCCTTGAGCTTGTGGGACGCCTGCAGCCATCTGCGGGCTTTGGCTTCCAGAGGCTATGAGCACAAGGCTTGCGGAGGGCTCTGTACCACCGAGCAGGGCATCCCTTGGCCTTAGCACAGGGGTCAGTGCAGGAGAGCGCCTCCTTTGTCTGCCTGTGCTCCCTTCTATGGGCCATGGTATCCTGTGGCCGTCCCTGGGGGGAAGTCTGCATTTGGGTCTGGAAGCACAGTTAGCCACCCACCCTGCCTGGAGGGTTAGCCACCCACCCTGGATTCAGGTCAGGAAGCAGGCTTAGCCTCCACAGAGGGCTCTACAGCATGGCTGCAGACTGCCCACCACAGTAGTCTGGCTGGCACTCATGTGGCAGCCACAGCAGTGTCGCCAGGCCCTGTGTGGGACATGGAGAAGGCATAGAAAAGAAGTGTGGTCCAGAAGGCTGTCCCTGTGGGTGAGACAGTACACGCAGTGCTGGCCACCAGGATGTCCTCAGGCCACAGCAGAGTTCCTCACACCCCTGTCCAGGGGCTGGCACCCTCATGTCTGGGCCAGCCAATGCCTCCCAGCACCCATTCTGCACACTTCTCTTTGTCCTGAGTCTTTGAAGTCAGTCCTCAATTCAGATCTTGAATCTCTCATGTTCAAGCTATGTGATCTTGGCCTACTTTTCCTCCTGACCCTCAGTTTCCTAATCTGTAAGGTTAGGGAAGTGAGAGGAGCCAGAGTAAAGGCTGCTCTTGAGGCCCATGACACATGCAGTGCCTGCCCCTCTAGCAGACAGCACCATGGCTATTGTGGCTGTTACACCCATCGTGTCCACACCTCATAGTCTAGCCCAATCCCTGGCGCTGCTGACCCCCACAGTGGCCAAAGCCTATGCTGACCCAATTGCTGTTCACCATCATGAGCCAACAGCACAGTGTCATCTGCAGTGGCAGTAACTGTCTAAATAGGGACAGGCACTGCAGTGTCCGGCTGTGTTGTCCTAATCTAGACAGAAGCTCCCCGGCCTGATCCAGCTGGGCAGTGGCCCCATCCCACATGGCTAGCATCTGGGCACCATTCATGCGTATGGCATCCCTCCCGCAGACACCCTGCTGCTGCTCTGAGGGGGGCCTTGCAAGGGAGCCAGATTGGGATCAGCTCAGCTTCTCGGCTGCTTTGGTGGTCCAGGGCCTGGGCCAGGAGGCTCCCTGCATCTACTGTCATTACGTCCATTGAAGTCAAGGAAGCTGGGAATCTGGAAGGGAAAAGGTTCACCTGAGGCCAGCCAGCAGTTGGGGACAGAGCCGGGGCTCCAAGCACCCTGACTCAAGCCTCACATTTTCACACCGCAGCTGCCTTCATGTGGCAGAACTGGCAGGGGCCCCAGGCCTGAGAGGCCCTTGGTGGGACCTGGGATTGATAAACCCAGAAGGGCGGGAGCGGGGTGCAGAGTAGAAAGTGGCAGGCATAGCAGGGGGAGGAAGTTGCAGGCCTGTCCTGAGGTCTCCTGGAAAGGGCTGATCCCAAAGAAGTCCAGCAGGGAGAGTCGTTGCCTGGGCCACTCTGGGCTCAGCTGTGTCTCCAGATTGCCTCGCTGGCTGCCACGAGCCAGAGATTGTAAGTGGTATGCAGGAAGGACTGACAAAATGGTAGTCTGGGCAGACCTGCCACTGCCACTTCCCTGCCGTGGGACCTCGGGCAAGTAGTGGTCTCATTTGGCTTCAGTTCCTTCCTCCTTAAAGCACAGCAGCACTCTTGCCAGAGTTTGAGACCTAACATGTTGATCATGAGCTGTGATCATTACTTGACTCTTGGTGTCTCCGTCTTCAGCTACAAAATAAAGATGCTAAGAAGTACTTCGAAAGGCGGTTATACGGGTTAAAGAGACACGTGTTGGTCCTTGCATTCCCTTCTGCAGCCGGTTACCAAGCAGCGCCTGTAAGCTCTGTCCCAAACACGGGGCCTAAGCCCTTCTTGCTCTAGAGGTTCAGGTCTGCTGGGGAGTCAGGCATGACATGCATAAGTGAAACATGTGAGCGTTCAGCCGTGGTCGTGGTGAGCACACATCCACGGAGGGCGCCACACGGGGTCTAGCATAGTACCAGCCAGGGGTGGCTGTTCCTACCATTTCATTATACTTTAGGCACATAAACATTTACTGATATAGGATAAGACCAAGACACACAGAGGGTTTCCCTGGATTTGAGCAGTGCTAACTATAAAAGATTTGCTGCTTCTGTGGCTATGCTGGTTATGGGAGTGAAAGGCTATCTGTGTGGAGGTTCTGTCCAAGCATGGCCAAGACTGGGGTCTCCCCAAATTGCTGTCTCTTTTGTGAGGTCCACATTGTCCTCAGCTCCTATGGCTTAGCCTCTCAGGGCCAGAGCACTAGGTAAGCTGCTGGAGTCTGCATGCCATGGAGTTAGGAACATCCTGACAGTAGAATTTACCCCTTTGTGCAGTAGTGAGCCCCCAGGGTGTAAGGAAGGACTGTGGTGGGGGAGACACTGAGGAAATGGTGTGCTAGTCCCTTCTAGGTCAGTCTTCCAGTCGTGGTTTAGGATGCTGCTTCGTCTTGACCTACTACAGATCCCAGCACCCTTGCTGTAAGGCTCTGGACACAAGCTCTCTCAGCTTTAGTCTTTTCCTTCTTTGAGTTAGTACAGACATCCCTTGTTTAACAACCACATTGCATTTCTGCATCCACACAAATTGATCATTAACTGAATTTGTTATTCAGAACAAAGAAGTGGCCAAAGGAGACTCCCAACTTGGTGACTTTGCTTTTATCTACTTTATTGTTGCAGGCACTGTAACATATAGCAAAATATAAAATGACAGTATTATACTGTCCAGTGCAATCAGCAAGAAGTAAAGCACTGTACAAGCAAGGTGTACTCTAACAAAAAAAGACATGGAGGCTTCATAAACAAGATGTATAGAACTATTAAAAAAAAAAAAAAAAAAAAAGGCAGGCTGTAAGTCCCAGCAGTGGATAAACAGGTAGGTCACTAAACAGTAATGTCAGCGTAAGGAGGGAAGCCTGTCTTGCACTAAATTCCCAGAAGCAGCAGTTGCCTCCCTGCCCTTAGCCTGCCCTGCAGTCTCTCTACTCCTGGACTGAGCTTGTGCCCAGCCCCTCTGAGTCAACCAGGCTGCAGTCTGCACGCTGCAGCTGGACTAGCACGGCCTTGGCCCTGTGGCCCACAGCCCTCCACCCCTGCTCAGCTGTGGGGACGCTCTTGTGCTTGAAACAGTGAGGGATTTTCAGGGCTGCCATTGTGGAATCCTTGGCAAGGTAACTGAGGGGAGGCGAAAAGAAAAGCAAAGTCAAGAGAAAGTGTAGATGGTGGATTCAAATCTCCCAAACTTGGAGGCTGTATGTAAGGGAAATTATTTCTAATTATTACAATTTTGGCCCATGGTACCACCACAAAGAAAGGAAGTGGAAACAGCTCCCCTGAGAAGTGCTAGCTTATGTTTCTGTGATTTCATGGTTTCCCATAACAATATGTAGCTATTTTTAAAGCAGACGAGTGACTCATGGTATCCAGCACCAGTGCTCCCCCGTGGTGGCAGGAAGCGTGTACTTGGAGAAGGCAAGCTTGGGTTCAGCTCATGTCTCCAGCACTTACCGACCGGCTCTGTGACTTGGAACAAGTTACATATCTCAGTTTCCTTTTCCTGTGCCCTCTAAAGGGTGCTGGAAGGACACGTGACAATGTGTAGTTATTACCGCAGTGTTCGTCCATCCATGCCAAATTCTAATATTAAGTACCAAGTTAACTGTTATGTTTGTAAAAATTCTTAGTTGTTGGTAGCAAACTCTTAGGGCTGCAGGTTTTTCTCTGGTTATCCCTTTGGCTAGAACAAACCTTTGGTATGCAGTATTCTCATTGTCATTGTCTTTAAACAGACTCTAATTATGGATTTTTAAATGTTTTTCTTCGATATGCATGTTACCTATGAGTACATATATGTATATGCTTGTATGTATGTTCTCAAATAGAACTTTTTCTATATCTAAATCTTAGATGAATTATAGTAAGGTCCAAAAGTGTGGATAATATTCCATTCTGAGCTTCTCTTTATAATCTGGTATAAATTAATTTTATGAATATTCCATACATATTTGAAGAGATATTTTTATATAAAACCAAATTTGTTAATTTTTGTTACTGTAATACTGTATCAGAAATATTTCAGTTATGTATTTGTGTATCTACATGAGATGATTGAAACATAATTAATGTTTAAATTTTATAATTTATGATAATAAAAGATACATTGCCATTAACTCCCCTGAAAATATTCTCTTCATTTTGTCCAGATATTTATTTGTTTGTTTGTTTGTTTGTTTATTTAATGGTATGGCCTGCTCAGCCTGCCCTGGGAGTGGGGCTGGAGCAGCATGTGGTACCGGGGATTGAACTGTGGTCCTTGCAGTTGTCTAACCTTGCCTAAGCAGGCGCTTTAGACCACTGAGCTATCTTACTGGCCCTGTTGTCCGGATTTTTTTAAGGAATATAAAACTATTTATTGACCACTGCTTACCATTATTTACAATAAAGTAAGCAGTATACAGTAGGATAACATTCCAACTACTACCGAGTTATTTTCTTGACTTCTGCTGAAACAATAACCTACATACTAAAAAGATTGAGCACATGTGAGGAACAGGTTGGGGTCAAGAGAAATAAACAGGTCAATGATTTAGATTACAAATTTGTTCACTCATTTATACCAGGGGGCCTAAATTGTGAACATCTCTAGAAATGCAGTATCCATGAGCCAAGTCCACAAATCCTGACTTTTGAGTACAGATTTTAACTTGGTATAAAGTAATGGGTCCTGAGGAATGTTTAATGTTCCTTTAGGGAGTCTTCCTTAGCAAATTCAAACAAACCAGGTTTTGACTTGTCACCTTATTTGGGTAGGGAAGTTGTTCATAGTGATAAAGGTTTTCTTTTCAGGAATTTTGCAATTTAACTGCTGCATTTTTGTGACTAAAAACATTGATATGGATTCTGATATGGCTGCTTTGAAAATACCTATTTTCCATTGTACATTTAGCCAGAGAATCACCTTTTTAACTAGAAAGGTTGTAGCTTCAAGAAAACTTACGATTTAACTGTAAATGATTTATTTCTTAGGGTGCTCAAAATGATGACATCTCAAACATGGATTTATCACCCCTAGTTGTGGTTTTTGGTGAATGTTTAAAAGCAATTAAAGGCCATCTAGATAGCTCAGTGGACTAAAGTGCTTGCTTAAGCAGAGTGCAGAGGCTGGGTTTGATCCCCAGCCTGTCATGCCGGCCCTGCCCCAGGGCATGCTGAGATGGCAGTCGAGGCTGGGCGTGGTGGCACACACCTATGATCCCAGCTGTTGGGAGGCCGAACACAGGGGGATCGCTGTGAGTCTGATCTACATAGTGAGGCCCTGTAGACCCTGTACTCTGTAATAAATTTTTTTTTTTTTTTGTCTTTTTTGAGACAGGGTCTCGCTATGCAGTTGAGGCTGGCCTTGAGCTCACTTTTGTAGCCCAGGCTGGTCTCGAACTCGCACCAATCCTCCTGCCTCAGCCTCCCGAGTGCTAGGATTACAGGCGTGAGCCACCACGCCCAGCTCTGTAATAAATTTTTTTTAAAAAAGAAATCAAAAGCCTAATGTGAGTATTTTATTTATACATACATGCATACAAACAACTCAGCATAGGCCTTAGACATATGAGCTAAAAATGTGTCCTAACTGATTTTGATTATGAACAATTCCGCCAACATTTAGAAAAGCAGAGGAAATATATCAGGCTGTCAAGTACTCTTTTCTTTTCTTTTTTTTCTTTCTTTTTTTTTGGCGGGACCAGGGTTCAAACTCACAACCTTGCACTTGCCGGGCAGGTACTTGTGCCATGGAGCTATCTCAACTTCATATACTCTTTTCTGATAAAGGAAACAACTGCAAAAGCTTTTATTTGTTCAGAGTAACCAGTGCTAAACCTAACAATTCCCCCAAAGGCTACTTTCAAAAGTAACCTACTAACTTGATTTTCATTAGAATGCTGTTTTTTCATACTAATAAATAAAAAAAGCCAAGAATATTGGTAGACATATGAATGGATAGCTGGACAGACAGACAGTATAAGTATTGAGCTTCATCTTCTGGATAAGAATGCCAAGTTAATCTGTCTTCCTAAAAAAGCAATTACAAGTTAAGAACATTTCATATTTGCCTCTTCTGCTGGCATCAAGTCAGCCTCATGTGAATCTTTCCATTTCATAAGAAACATCAATTTTCTAATTATCGGTGGGGCCAATTACTTGTTCAGGAACCCCTGGCTTTGTCAGTAGCATCTCTTTTCTTAAACTTGTTTTCATCAGGTTTACCGTCAGATAAAGATTTTCTTTTTGTACCATCTTTTTCTTTACCAGCTTTTGAGAGTTAAGAAATGCCTCAGTTAACTCTGGACAATCTAAATTTCCTTCAGGTTCCCATGTGTCGTCAGCATCTGTAAATCCCCTCCACCTTCCCATTCACTGCATGTTGGTCCAGTACTTTTTCTGCCACAAATTCTTCAGGCTCTGCTTCTTGAACTTTTTTGCTTTTTCCATTTTGTTTCTTTCCCATTTTTTGCAATGTCATTTTATTAGAGGCCATCTTTTATTACAGACTTGAAGAGGTATTATTTACCAGTTCAAATGCTTATAGGGGTCTGCGGCCTCTCAGCCTACATACCTGCAGCCCCACATACATCCATCCCAGCAAAGTGAACTGGGTCCCCTTCACTTTGAACACACTTATATCCTATCATCCTTGTCACTTTCTGGAGCAATTCTAGGAGTCATCTTTTCTCTGCTGTTGTGGTTGCGTTGAAGTCACGAACTGATTCGAACATTTACCTTTTGTGGTCATTTCGAGTTTGGAAAAGAGCCAGAAGTTGCACAGTGCCAGATCCAGTGGAATAAGGTGGAGGAAGACACAGTGTAAGGTTATGAGCCTGCTTTTCTGTTGGATGTCACTTGGGAACGACGTGCAACTTTAAAAAAAAATCTTATTTATTTATTCATTTGGTACAGGGTCTCACTATGCAGTTCAGACTCCTAGTGATCCTCCTATCTCAGCCTCCCCAGTGCTGGGATTACAGGCATGTGCCACCATGCCCAGTTTTGGAACTGGCATGGCATGTGGTGCCAGGGATGGAACCTGGGTCCTTGCTCTTGCTACCAAGCTATCTCCATAGCCCTCAAAATATTTTTTATGATACCTTCTAAAGACATGAAAAGGAATTTCCAAAACTTCTTCACACCGTGGAAAAAACAGTAGAACTAAGTGTATTCAAACCAAGGGGTGATTAATAGCAGTGTGCCTTTAATTGTCATAAATTTTTAAATTTTACATACTCACTGTATGTTTCGATCATACTTTCCATACACAGACAAGTATAAGTTCCTGGAGATATGCTAAAGGCTTGTTTTTCCTCACTTCACTCCTAGCAGCTTTTCATTGTATATCTCCATTCTGCAGTGTCCCTTTATGTATAAAAATTTATAATGGTTGAATCTTTCTGTATGAACTGTCCTTTTCATCGATCCAGACTGCTCCTCCTTGCCTTGCTCAACGTTTTCTGCCTTGAACTCTGCTTTTGGCCTTTCCTGCTATCTGACCCCACCTGTCTGGTGGGTATAGGGTCAGTGCTTTTGGAGGATTTCTGGAAGGACATGTCACCTGCTGTCCACCCACATCTCCAGGCAGTATACGGGTGGCCCCGAAGCCCACAGGTCACTGTGGAGTGCGGTAGTGGCTCAGGCTGCCTAGACAGTCCAGCCTTCACCCCCTAGCTGCCTTTCCTCCAACTCATCTCTTGCCTGACATGGCTGTGTTTTTACAGCAGACCTTATTTTCTTGTAAATACCCTCAGGAGAATTCTGTCTTGCTTTAGTTCTTTCTACTGAGGCTATTTCCTTTTTTTTTTTTTTTTGTCCCTTAATTTATGATGTATTTATGTAGACATGTGTGCTTGTGTATGTGTGTAGACAGAAAACTAAACACACTAGTAACTAAGTAATAAATAAAACCAGATTTCAGCCTAAAGGTGTTCTCCTGGGTATGATTCCTTAGACCTATTAAACTTCATTGGTCGGTTTAAAAAAAGTATTCATGATGTGCATGACCTATTGGAGCTAAAGGTAAAAAGCCTTGCTAGAGAGTAAATGAACTAGAAATACTAAAATCTTCCCACATCGTTTTGGTAGTCGCTGAGATGTCTGACTTACAGTTGAGCAGTCTGCATGAAAAAGAGTAGCTGGAATTGGGATTAAAGTCCAAAGAATACCATAGGTTTCCACCAGCTACCCTTCAGACCCTTACATAGCTCAGGGCTATTGCACACTGTTGTGATTAGTGGTAAGTTCCTACCATAATTCAATATCTTCTTTAATTTTAGGGATCTACCTTCTGGATTTAATCTACATTGATTCTGCATATCCTGCCTCAGGCAGTATTATGGAAAATGAACAAAGGTCCAATCAGATGAACAATATTCTCCGAATAATTGCTGATTTACAAGTTTCCTGCAGCTACGGTTAGTACCCTTGGTTGTTGGAACTGAGGAGTCTTGTGTTACTGAAATATAGATTCAGCACTTTATCCATAAGAAAGTGTCAAGAAACTAGGTAGTTCTTGTGTAGCTCTTGATTTTAATACCGTTCAGTATCTCACAGTTTCAATGTCGAACATACGCTAGATCCTTTACACATAGGTTTGATTTTCGAAGACTGCAGGCTAGATGTGACTACAGCATTATTACACTGAGGAGAATGAGGCTGCAAACAGTTGAGTCACTAATCTTACACATCTGGTGAGTGGCAGAGCCAAGGTCTACCTGGCTCGTGGGTCACTTCTTCATAAAGCAGATTCTAGGACCAGGTTTT
Source organism: Myocastor coypus (assembly GCA_004027025.1). Taxonomy (NCBI): domain Eukaryota; kingdom Metazoa; phylum Chordata; class Mammalia; order Rodentia; family Myocastoridae; genus Myocastor; species Myocastor coypus. Next base: position 79,556 of record PVJA010000456.1, read on the forward strand.
TTCCATTCATGGAAAGAGACCTCCACTGAACTCTGCATCCAGCTGGTAGACATAGGAAAAGTGGGGAGCATACAGGGGTAGGTTTTGTATGCCAGACCTGCAAATGGCACACATCCCTTCTGCCCACCGGGGCTAAGAATATAATCGAGCTGTGGGCCTAGATGGAAGGATGAAATGATTCAATAAATCACTAGCTGGGTTCTGTTCCATTTGGTTAGGTCCAAAATGTGACAGTGACAGTGGGTGTCTGGATAGACAGAGGAAAGGGTTATTAGAAACAAGTTCCAGGATCGAAAAGTCAGGGTGCTAGGTGGCCATCCACATGGACACTGATTTCATCCAGGGAGACAGTGGACTTTTGGGTGTGGAGCCTGCCTATGAGTTTGGTCCCCAGTCCTTGTGAGTGAGAGTGAAGGACCATGTGGCCAGAGAGCAGGCTGCAGTGCAGAAGAGCTGCAGGGACATGCCTCTTGCAGGGAGGGGGCTGGGCTTCACGGAGTGGTGAGAAACAGCCATCCAACCTGTCACACGGTCTGTAATAGAACTGCAGCCTCCTCTCAGGCGCACCACAGAGAAGCCAGCACAAGTTCAGTCAAGGCAGTGCCCACTCACCAGCACCTCCAGGAGCGGGGCAGGCACCTCGGCCAGGTAGGCGTTCTGCAGGCCACTGAGTTCACAGTGTAGCCTTACAATCCAGGAGTCAACACTCATGCTGGTCAGCAGAGCAGTCACAGACATGGCCTTAGGGCTCAGACTCAGGTTCCAGTCTCAGTGCTGCCTCTTGGAGAGTCACTTTCTCCTCAAAATTTGCTTATGCGTGAAAATGTTATTTGCACCACTGTCATCCGCTTAGAAAGCTTAAGTCATTCTGAAAGCTGTATTTCAGAAATGAGAACATGAGCTGTAGAAAAACAAGGTGACTTTAGAATCTCCCGGCCAAGGAACAGAGAGTCTTCAAGGGCTCCAGCAGCCTGGAAGGTGAGGGGCCTCCCCATTCACCTCTCGGTTCCTTTTCCCTCTCCCATTCCCCCCACCACTCCACGTGCTGTGTCTGTCCCAGCCTGTGGCCCTCTCAGGGAAGTGAAGTGAGCAGGAAGACCTGTGGAGAGCAGCTGACATCAGTCACTCCAGGAAGGAGAGGAGCATAGTATGGTACTAGCCTCTGGTGGCCTGGGCATGCCTGTGCCACTTCCCTGATGAGCGGCCTTCGCAGTTCTGTCCTCTGCAGTAGGGGTATGATTTCTCTTATGTGAGGGAGGAGTAAAGGTTAGAACACACTGATCTGTAAGTCACCCTGCGCAGAGCTGGGCTCACACAGGGCCCAGCATTGGCACCTCCCTTTCCACCCAGGACTCAGCAGCTCTGTGTGCTGGCATCTGGCTGGGCTTCCTCACCCAGGCAGGTCACTCTTATCCATGTCACACAGCAGCAAGCAGGCATGGGAGGCTTGCCTAGTGCCCCAGTGGAAACCTGTTTGGGAACAGACTCCAGCTCTGGTCTGTTCTGAGGCTAGGGTACCATCTTTCCCCAGCCCTTGGTTTCTGAGCAGAAGTCTCTGCTTCCCTTCCTAGACAAAGAGATGTAGTAGTGTCAGAGGATAGTGTTTGGCTCAGACATTTGGGACTACTCCTCAAGAGCAGAGCCAGGCCTGGCCAACCCAGCAAAAGACTTGGCCCCAGAGAGCATCAGGAGCTCACGAAAGAGCCATTGGCCCTTAGTGTCCAAAGGGCAGCTGTATGAGCAGCTCCTGTGCTTGCTCCTCAGTCTTGGACAGGGCAGTGACTGAAACCACTAGGCCTTGTCACCTGCAGATCACCTCACCACCCTGCCCCATGTGCAGAAGTACTTGAAGTCGGTACGCTACATTGAGGAGCTCCAGAAGTTTGTGGAAGATGACAACTACAAGTAAGTCCTCCCAACCCCCAAGTCTGATGTGCCCACCCACTCTTGTCCTCTGTGCTCAGGTCTCTGCAGAGGCCTGGCCCTTATTGCTACTCGTGCTCCAGTATCCACAGCACTGCCCACAGTGGGATCTCCCACACTTTCCCCCAACCTTGTTGCTGTCTACCCATCCCCCACATCAGCCTCTGCCCCATCCTCCTACACCCCATGGTTTGAGGAAGATACATCAACTTCGTGTAGCTTCCCATGCAGCCTGGGTGGTGAGGGTTCCACAGCTGTGTGCCAGGCTAATTTGGCACTTTAGTTCTCATAAGCAGTTGGCACTGGGTGGAGGGGTAGCTCTGTGACTATCTTTAGGCCAATGAGCAGAGCTCTCCAAGATCCTGTTTCATGGGTGGAAGAGACAATCCCCTGTGGCTCTCAGCTCCTTGTAGGACTCACACTGGCCAAGGCCCCAGCAGCAGCCCTATGCAAATCCTTTGGGTAGACTTACTGCTCAGAAAGACCTCTCGGCCCTTTGCTTCTTGCCTGTCTTTCTCATTCCTGCAGCCATTTCTCCCTGGGTAGAACTGATCGCAGTGAGACCAGCAGATCCCTACAGGCTCTTAGGCTCACCTTGCACCCATATACCTACTCTGGTTTCTGGTTCTTTCCTCATTGGCAGACTGGGAATGTATCCCTCATTTCTGTACTTAAAGATAGATTTCATATGTCAACCCTGTCTGCTGCAATTGGCTGGTTGTCCTTTTGGCTTATTTTGAATTTAAGGTCCATTAAGAGCCTTAGTATTCTTCATACAGATATTCTTTTAAACTATGTCTTACTGGTTGCCTTCACGCTATGATTTCTTTCAATCTTGTTATCAACTATGTGTTTTAAAAGGGCTTTTCTTTCTACTTTTCAATCTACTTATTTGATCTTCCTGATTATATGGTGTTCATCTAAGTCAATAAAACTTTAAATAACTGTGGCCACTAGAGCCACTCAACAAGATCTTGGGAATGGCCGTTCAAAGGCCGCCCTCTCGATCAGCTCAGCAGGTGTGCCCCTTACTAGGAATCAGAGCCACCAGGACACTGTCTAACCACGCAGATGCCTGGGGCAGGGCCCAGAGATCTGTCTGTTTTCAGAGATACCTGTGTCTTTCTAATGATCTTTGGGGATATAGACATACATTATTGTTGTAACATAATTTGTCAAAATAAAAAATAATGAGATTGTGATCTGTTGTGTAGTAGTAGCAAGAACAGAGAAAGCCCACAGATTACCATTAAAATTACATTTATTCCAAATTGAGCTCATTTTATTTACAAATCATTTGCTGTTCCTGAAAAGAGTAGCTGAAAGTACAAAATTATTCCCACTTAGGTTCTAGGATAATATTTTCCATTCCTATGCCAAGCTTTTGATTAAAGAGACAGTACTTTCTCATTAGCACTAACATGCTTTAAGCGAAAAATGATCTATAAATGCTGACAGGAGGCAATCCTTGGGCAACATGCAGACTGTAATTACTCCTTCCATTCTGAAGGATGTCCAGCACTCCTCAGACTCAATGCTGAAGGACAGTCATGCTGGGGCTTACAAAGGACCTTTGTTGTGGACAAAGTTGCATAAGGGGGTGGGGCTGCTTTTTCACCCGAGCAGTAACCTCTGTCTGTGGAACATCAAGAGCTTCCTTCCCAGGAGGTCCTCACACTAAGTGCAAGAGCCAAGCAGGTCCTGTGATCGTGCAGGGGCAGCTTCCCTCGTGGCCAAGGATGCAGCCCGCAGCTTTAGTAGGACACTGAGGACACTGTACCCCTTAGACCTGCCCCTGCCTGCTTTGAACTGTTGCGCTGAGAGTCCCAGTCAGTCCTCTTTATTGTTCAGACTTTAGTCTAATGATTGATTTGAGAAAAGGGACCCAAATTCCCGATCATTAGCCTTAAGTGCACATATTTCTTTTTTGTCTTTTTGAGACAGGGTCTCGTTATGCAGTTCAGGCTGACCTTGAGCTCACTTTTGTAGCCCAGATTGGCCTCGAACTTGCACCGATTCACCTGCCTCAGCCTCCCAAGTGCTGGGATTACAGGCGTGCGCCACCACACCCGGCTAAGTGCACATATTTCAAACATTTTTCTATGCATAATATGCTTAGACAAAAAAGAGAGATGAATATCTGGATGGACGCAAGGGTAGAATTTATTAAAATTGGATCATACAGTGCTTGCTATTTTTACTTATAAGTATTAATTTTAATTCAACCAGAAAAACTGAAATAAAAACTAAGGAATTTCTGCTCTTTAAATAAATATTGCTTTGCTACAAGAAATATTATTTCCCAAAAGAGCCTCCTAAGATTCATAAAAGTGGTCAGGAAAAACATGGAGCACCCAAGTCAGGAAGTTTCCTGTAAGTACATTTCTGCTGCGGACAGCATCAGTTGGCTGTGCTTGGGAAAGACGAGCCTGTCAACACTGCATGCCGCTTCACCTCCGCCTCACCCTGTTCCACTTTTTTTGTTAGTTGTATTATTATTGGATCACATAACCCAAGTTCATAGCATAAACATGTGTTCAAAAATCATAATTTCTACTGTTCAGTATTTTTAAATGGATACAATTCTTACCACCTGTTGTTCCTTCACAGTGTCTCCTGCAGTCTTTATTCTAAATCAATCCCTTATTTAGCCAGATTTCATCAGGCACAGGCCCTCTCCCCGTGCCCCTGCCTGGGCCTGCCTTTTCTGGGTCCTCCATGGATGCAGCTGTATTTGTCAGGCCTGGCCTTGCTGGCTGCCCTCAGCCCTCTCCCCAGCCTGCAGCCCCTAGCCTTGTCCTCCATGGTCGGCTGCTGTTATAGTGAGAGCTGACGCCCATCGGAGTTTCTCCATCTGAAAGCAGCTTGTTTAGTCCACCTTGCAGGTGAAGAGTTCCCTTCAAAAGGCCAAGGAGGAAAGTCCTCCAGTGGGTGGTTCTGCCCCCTGACTCTTCCTTTGCTGCCCAGGAGCACCATGCATTTATGCCTTTTTGTATTTTAGGGAAGGGTCTACAGGGTGTTCAAGGTCTCACTGCTAGATGAGACTCATAGTGATCCACCCATTTTCAGCCTCCCAAGAGCTGGGATCACAGGCGCGTGCCACCACACGTCTGTGTTTTTGACTTCCCCTCACCCCTTCTTGACTTCTGTCTTCCAGGCAAGCATGTGCCGGGTGCTTTCTGTCCTCCTTGTCTCTTAGTTCTTTCCTCACATCTGTGATCCCCTTCTTATCCTCAGCAGTACCTGGTGATATATTTTTCACGTAGGTATCCAGCCAGCACTCTCGATTCAGTCTTTGATTTGGGGCACCCCTCAACAGTGGCCTCAGTCTCCTGTTTCATGTGTTCCCTTTTCTTATCACCTCACTTTTCAGGTTGTTTTGTTCAGGCCGTGTTCCTCATAGGTTATTCCTCAGCCGAGACTACTGGGGGATTTTCTCTGTCCCCAGGCCACCTTCTCTCCCTCTCTGTCTTCTTTCATGGGAGGAGGTGTGCTTCACTGCTGGACCACTTCTCTGTGTCTCGCTCCCATTGAGGCGGCTCTGTCTGCTGCCCCATAGCTCTGGTTCAGGAATAGAGGCCCCTGACCATCCTTCCTTGTGTGGAGAGGGGCTGCTTTCTCCTCCTGCTGCTGAGAGGCCAGGGGTTCTTGGATTTCCCTTCTTCTGTACCTGAGGGCATAGAGGCTGGAGTCAGGAGAGCCTGTCAGTGCATAGTTTTATGCCTGTGGACTCGGGTATCCTTCACCTTGCTGAGGCTGCCTCTCTTTCCAGAAAGGGCTGCCCTCAGTGCCCAGTCTTGCCCCAGAGAACCTTTATTTACATCAGAGTGACCCTGCTGTCACTTGCCAGCCACGTGAATTTGGGGAAGGAAATTACTATTCCTCAGTCTCCTCATTTATAAAATGCACGTAGTTTATAGCCTCATCAGCCATATTAACCCATCCTGCTCAGCAGACTGGGCCATGGTCACCCATCTTTTTTTGTCTTCTTTAATATTGTGTTTCCAGTGTAGAAATCCTCTGGAGGCAGCTGTGGTCGGGCAGATCTCACTGTTTCGTTGGGTTCCCTGACTACTGCAGCCCTTAATGCTATCCGTCTCCCAACCCTCACCAGACGTCTGTCTCTTCCCCTGTGATAAGCCAGCACTCATCTGATCTTGTGACAATTTCTGTTTTCAGACTGTCACTCAGAATAGAACCGGGAAGCAGCTCTCCAAGACTAGTCTCTTCCAAGGAAGATCTTGCAGGTATTGTAGCTACCTCAAGTGGAGCAAAATCAAGAATAACTCTGCTGGGCCTTGCCTGTGGAGCGAGAGAGCACAGCTGAGTGTCTAGCAGTACAACTTGACTGTCTCTGCTCATGGCTCCCATGCCACCTGCCAGGCTCGTGCAAAGTGCCTCTGTGCTGGGGCTCCACAGAGCATCCTGGAACAGAACAGCCCCAAGAACGCAAGGCTAGAGCCCCAAGATGGGAACCAAAATGAAGCATTAAATCCCCAGGGTCTTCAGGCCACTTGGACCTTATGGTCAGGGGACCCACCAGACTTGAAGCTGTGTGCCACCAACACAGGCACAGGATGCCTGGGGCATTTGATGCCACTAGCTCCAGATAGCTCATCTTCCTGGATTTACTGGCCTACTGAGGAAGCACCCACAGACACACACATGTTCCCTAGAGACAAGACCCAGGCTCTGCAATCGAGCCAAGCCCTCCCATTCCCTAGCACTCTGATCTTCAAGGACCCCCACCAGAGCAGAGCTCAGAGCCTTACAGGGTTCCCCATGGTACCTGGTAAGTTCTGCCCGGGAATGTGCCACACCCACATCAGCATGTCGTAAAAGTGTATGTGGTGTTGGCTGCTCCATCGTTACTATCTTGGTGGCTCCTGTGTGGGCTATCCAGCCAGCTTTCAGTGCCTGGGCTGATCTCCATGGATAGCGGGGAGCCAAAGCAAGCACCTCCTCCTGGCTTGTGCACTAAGTCACACCAAGCCGCATTAGGCCACTTAGGAGAGGCATCTTTCTCCTCTCCACTGCGTCAGCAGCTTTCTTATCTACAAAACAAGGATTTAAAAAAAATTATCGCAGCAGTGTTAAAATGTCAAAGGTGCATGCAATTGATAAGGTGCCCAGCACAGCCTAACACGCAGTGACTGGGAAGGGGTGGAAAGCTGCCGCCCTGGACCTGCCCTAGCCCTTCTCCATTCTTCCTTAGCAGGCCATGTCCTGGCAGATGGGGACCACAGATAGGCAGGAGGCCGTGTTGCAGCCTCCAGCAAGCGCCGCCCTCCAAGCTTCCGCCCCGCCCTCGGTTCACTTGGACTCCTGTCTCTCCCACCTTTGCTAGCCGTATCTTACAAGCTATACCCTGTGCTGGCCCCCGGGGCTCCTCTGGCAATTGGGAGAGGGAAATGCAGCTGTTGCCCTAACTTAAGACAGAGCTGAGTTTGTGCTGGGCAGCTTGGTTTCCATGAGGGTTCTCTGAGCACAGTGGCGAGATGTCATCCACTCTCTCCATACCTGCTATCCTTGCCCAGCAGATGGCCTGGTGGCAAGGGAATGCTCCTAATATGGATCCATCTTGAACCCTGTTCTAGGACCCTCCCCCAGGCAACTCTATTCCTCCAAAATGCTCAGGAACACACCCCTAGCTTCAGAATGTGCACAACATCCACCCCCATTGTGGGGCTGCTGTGGGAACGTACTGAGGCCACATGTATAAAGCAGATGGAGCCTGACCCAGAACACCTCATCAGGTACAGCTTTGTCATGATGGTGCCATGAGTCTCAGTAGTATGATTTGGCCTCTGTCCCTGGCTCAGCCTTCAGGTTTTAGCTGAATGTCACAATCTCAAGAAGCCTTTCTCCCAGCCCCAGGCCTAACCAGGCTGCATTTCACAGGGGCTGGCAGGCTCTGGCCACATCCAGCCCACCTGTTCCTGTGCAGGACCGAACACAGTCACTTGCCCACTGACATGCTATCTGTCACTTCACACTTCAGTAGCAGGGTTGTGTGGTTGGGATGAAGACCAGGGTCTGCAAGCCTCAAGTACTTCTGTCAGGCTTCTCACAGAAGTGTGTAACCCCTGTAGAAGAAGCTTCTGCCCCCAGTGCTCTGGGCTCCCCACCTGCATGTATGGTATGTCCCTCAGCTAGCTGTGTGCTCAGAGGCCTGGAATCTGTCTTCTTCCACCCAAATAAAGTCCCCAGTATGGAATTCCTGGAGCCCAGTGTATACAGACCCTGAACAAAAACCTGTGGTCACCTGCCTACTTCTTGACCCTGGCCTCTGAGCACCTGCTGGGCCCTGTGGGCACCTGTTCTAGGAGGCAGCTCTAGCATGGGCCAACAGCTGACTCTGCATAGCCTTCAGGAAAAGTGCTGATGCTGCAGCTTTCTATATAGCAGAGCAAGCCCCAGCTCACAGGAGTATTTTTCACCAATTTTCAAATCCTTGGCTTCAGCCTTGCAGGCAGGATGTTAAGATTTGCATTGAGGGTCAGAGGTCTGTGGAGTGTCCCGAGAGTTCAGACACTCTTCGTGCCCTGGCTTCCTGCTTACAGCCCCACAGAACAGAGCCGCTATAGCTGGGGGCCCCCAAGGGTATTCTAGAAGGCAGGGCCAGAGGGGCAGCTCCAGGAAGCCTGGCTGGTCTGGCAGTTAGACTGAGCCACGTGGCAAGAGCCCGACCAGAGTCAAGGATAGGAATGTGCCTCTTACAGACCCAGGAATGGGAAGAACGCAGCCTCCCTCACTCTTCAGGAGGGGGGTTTAGGCTTTAGTGGGGAACACGTTCCACAACCACATACCCCCACACCTGCCAAGGAAAAGCCCTGTGGTGTGCTCTTTTGCTCACTCAAAGTTTGCATGCTACAGTCTTGCAATGGCTAAGCACTCACAAGGAGCCAGGTGCGCAGCATAAGGAGGACCACAGCCCAGCCCCCTGGGGCAATGTCTTACTGGCAGAGAAAGGCAGCAGATACTATTAGAAGAAGCCTGGTGTGTGCAGAGCCAAAAGGAGGCCAGCAGGGGCAAACCAAGATGGCAAAGCACTCTGACTTCTTTATGCAGCCCCCCTGTCTCCAGGCTCAGGAGACCTTGGCCCTAACCCTGACAGCAGCTATGGTCCTATGGTCTTGAATCTCTCTGCAGTCTCCATTAACAGCAGAAGTAGGTGTAGGCTGTGGCTCTACTGGTTTCTGGGGTGGGCCCTGCACTCCGCAGAGAGCTGGTCCCATTTTCCACTCCAGAGAATGGCTATGTAGGCAGGTTCACCCCTAACAAAATACATGCTAAGAAAGGAAATGGAGAAACCTGTTCCTGAATGTGTGGAGAAAAGGCCCAGTAATGCCATATTTTCATGCCCTGTCCCCCAGAATGTTTAGTTTGTATAAGTGAACTAATATTTTCCTGGAGAGAAAAGCCATATAGAACAATGACCCATGGAGAGGTCAAGTAACATTTGTGTGCCTTGAACTGGTGGGTTCATTCCAGATTTCACAGGCCTGCCTCCGAGTGGCTGCCCCAGGGCACAGGGTTCCCATGAGGTTCTTGAGCAGCACCTTGTCCAGGAGACTCTTGGCCTGGACCTCTTCTGTCTGTGCAGTGCCCTCAGGAGTACACTCAGACACACCTTGGTAGCTCCTCTCATTGCATAGCAGTGAGTCCTGCTCTGGCTTCAGACAGACCTCCTGAGTTCACCTCTGAGTTGAACCACCCAGGCAGTGGCCTTGATCCCTTGGAGCCTCAGCTGCCCTGGGAACAGCAGTGTTTTCTGCAGGCTCTCACCCCCAGCCAGTGGAACCATTCCCTGTGGCAACACTAGAAGACCAGCTCCTAGACTGTACACCTAGCTTCTTGGGGCTTAGCTCCAGGCCCTCCCAGCAACTCTGCTGGGGGTCAGGACAAGACAGCTGCCCAAGTATGGGACAGGGAGTCTGAGGGGCTCCTGCAGGGGTCTCGGGGCTCCAGCTCAGGTACTCACCAGCTGTGGCAGGACCGCTGCCTCACCACTTGGCATCCCCCAACCAAGGGACGTATAACTTTTATGATATGTGTATATTCTGAACACCAGCCAGGGCTGGGGCTAGAGATGTCCTCACTCATACCTGGTGCTTGCTACTGGCTGGGGCAGTGGCTGTAGCAGTGGCAGAATATATACCTGTGGTCTGCATGTAGCCTGGGCTTCCTTATTGTGTGGCCACCTCCAGGTCATCAGGCTTCTGCATGGCAACTAGCTGTCCCCCAGAGGAAATGTCCAAGCAGGGCAAGCAGGAAGCCATATTTCAACACTTCAGAGAGCTAGCCTTCAAAATTACACAGCCTTACCTTGGCTTCCCTTGGTGAGTCACATAGCCACGGGGTCCAGCTGAGGTCCAAGGACAGAGGGGAAAGGCTCTGCCCCTCAGTGGAGCAGGAGGGACTTTGTGAGCACATTTTAATAGCACTACTGCAGCAAGTTGACAGGAGGAAAACAGGCTGGGAGATGATGCATTCTCATCCTCTTATCCTCAGCATCGAAACAACCTCTGCTAAACATAGACTTTCCCAAGCACCACCCCAAGACTGCCTTGGCCACCTCTGTGCCCTGACACCCACCTTGTGAGGTAGGCCCTGCCATGCCTGTTCTAAAGGCAAAGACACCCAGACACTTGCCCAGCCTCACATAGGAAGGAAGTAGCAAAGCCGATTGCTGGGTACAGAGATGTGGGCAGGTACATTGTCTCCCACCAACACAGGAAGCAGGCAGAGCCCAATAAGGGCCCAAGGCACACTGAGCTCTATCCTGGCTGCACAGTTCACCTATGCAGGTGAGTTAGCAGCTATCCTAAAAGACATCCCTGGCCTGGCCTGCCTGTCCTGCAGACACCTTGAGGCCCACACTTTCCCCACTGGTCCTCAGATGCTAATTCCAAGTAAGGAACAAAACTCCAAACCTGATCTGTGTTAAATCACCTCACCTCACCCAACCAGGGTGCCTGCCCTGCTGTGGCCTTGTTCCTCCCAGACCCCAGGACCCCCAGCCCCACATGGGCTGGGAGTCTGCACCTTCAGCTGTGAGCAAAGTCCATGGCACGTAGGACAGTTGGGTGCCGTTTTTCAGGAAATAACTATAGCATGTGTGTGACATAGGAGATAGATCTTGACTGGCCCTAGACACATGAGAGCCGCCCGAGTGGGAAACAAGAGCATGAACACGAAAGTGACTGGCTCCTGGCTCCTGGCTCCTGGCTCCCGGGAACACTGGCCGTGAAGGACTTCAGCATGGGCAGACACCCCACCCCCACCCAGGACCCTGGGAGGCGCCCCACGGGTCCGAGTCTCCGAGGCTGGGAATGGACCCTTGCACAAGCAGGCTGGGCAGAAGCCTGCCTTGCACGCCAGAGGCTCAAGCAGCCCTGTGAGGAGCTCCAAGCAGCAGCTTCTTGCCCTCACCTCCACCACTATGAGGAAAGGCTTTCTCAGGAGGAGAGGGCAGACCGTGAACCCCTACCTCAGCCCGGGCAGAGGCGAGACTGGAACTCAAGTCTTACAGCTGCAAGTTGAGCAGGTCCCCCTGCCACAGCTGCCTCCCATTAGTTTCCAGTGTGCAAGACGTTCCTGGTAAGCAGACTGAAACAGGGCAGTGCTGGCCCTGGCCAGGACCTGGAGGCAGGAGATAACTGTGGGAACAGAGCTCCCAGGCTGGCCATGCACCTCTACAGCAGCCACGGTGCCGCGCCTGTCTATCCAGTGGCCTCCAAACAGCAGCCCCATGCTGGATTTCTTATGCCCCCCACCTACTCCCCAAGTGCATACCACTTCAGCACAAGAGATTACTCAGGGTCCCTCCACACTTGTCCAGCACCTCCTGGACACTCTTCGTCCACACAGCCAGTGGGCTCAAGTGCTGGCTGCATGCAGTTACCTCCTAGCAGTGAAACTCCAGGTTCCTCAGAGACTTCAAGGCTGTCACGTGCTGTTGCTCTGCCCATCACTGTGCGTGCTGAAGCTCCCATACCAGCCAGGGTACCAGATGTCCCAGAAGACCCCTCTGGCTCTCCCTCAGGGCTCTCACCTGTGCCGTGCACAGAGCTCAGAGGCTACTCACCCAGCCAAATTAAACTTCCCAACGACAAGGTCCATATCATGAAACTGAGAGGGCCGCAGTTCCTACATGGTGATGTTACTGTGAGGCTTAAACAGGAGCATGGGCCCAAGCACCACGTAGATGCTCCCTACTGGTTGGCAGCTACACCAGGATCACTGGGTTATGCTGCTGCTGCCACTGCCACTGCTGCCATAGTGATTGCTACCTTCCTGTCGCAGGCTGTGTCTCACCTGTGTGCAGGTTCCTGGCGCTCTCTCCCCCACTCCTGACTGGCAGCCCCATGGGCTGGGCTCAGTAAGCATTCAGGGCAGAAGGAGGGAGGGAAGCCAAGTGAGCGCTGGCTTCTCCATGGAGGCTTAGGGTTGGGGGACTTTCTGGAGCTCTTCAGCCTGCAGGTCCAGACCTGGGAGCCAGGCCCTTGGCCTCCACGGCAGGAGTCCTCTGCTACCCTGTTCATCACCTTGCTACAGACCACTCCATAGCCGTTAGTAGAAGGCTCTGTGCTTTTTGTCTTCCAGTCGATGAAGTGGCCTATTGGTCAGTATGTTGATTTCTTGAAAGGTAATGAAAACCAGATTTTTTTCAACATATCTCGATCCCCACAGAGACTGTCAGTTCTCATATGTTCCAATAAAACTGTTAAAAGAAACAGCCACTTGAAGTGCTTTAAAGATTGTTCATGGAAAAATTATGCTGAGGAAAAATAGAGCAATCTTCTGATACAGTCAAGCCCCATGGTCAGTTTTTCCAGCTGTCCGAGCCATATCAGGCGGGCAGTGGGGCCTGCGCTCTGGCCAGGGCCCCAGCCCATTAGCACCCACCCCCACCCACCCTGCCCTTGCCCGAGGACAGGACAGACTTGCCAGCCGCCCAGCTCAGACACAGCCCCAGAACACACGTGTCCCTGGCCCTGTCGTGAGAGGGCCACCCCAGGCGTGGCCGGCAGCAACATGAGGCATTTCAGTAGCAGCGAGTGTCACTTACTGGCAGAAAGGACTCGTGTGGGTCCCAAATGAATGGAAATTCTTCTGCTTGTGCATCAGACCCAGGCTGTTGGTCAACAGTACAGAAGGCGGGGAAAGGGCAGAGAGAAGTATCAGCTCTGAAGCCAGCCCTGGGGGCCAAGGACTCTTCCACTGGGGCCCTGCCCTTTCCCAGTCACTGGCCCAGGGGCATTTGAGGTCAGACAACTTCCCCAGCGTCAAAAGCACAAAGGAGAAGTGGCCCATCCTGGCCCAGTCCTACAGGAATAAAAGAGGGCTCAGAAAAGAGAGCAAAGTAGGGAGCAGAGCCAGGGCAGGCAGGAATGCTGCAGGTGGGAGCCAGATAGGGACAGGAATGGGCAGAGGAGTGGGCCCCGGGCAGCTGTGGAGGAGTAGTGCCCTGCTGTGTGGTCCTGGTGTGCCCTGAGCCTGCCTCTGAAGTGGTCGTGTTGATGCTCCAGCTGCATAGGAGCCCCCGGGCTAAGACATGGGGTGTTTTACCAGCCTGACTCACAGTTGGTGCAGACAGATGTCAGGCCCCTTCCCTTTCCTTTTCTCAAGTGTCATGGTGGGGACTGCCTACTGCAGACGTCCCAGAGCAAGTGTCTACTGCTTGCTGACTCCATGCATACGATCTCACTGCCCCCTTCTTCCGTGTCCAGCATTTGAGCTGGGGACCACCGGGTTCCTCCCTTGCCTTCAGCACACAGCACCTCTGTAAGCCGCTGGCCTTCTCACTGACTGGGGGTGCTGAGAGTGCCCCCCTCAAGTTTACAGTACTAGCAAAAAGCAAGCGCCAAGCGTGCACTATTGAAACCTAAGCATTTCTGCCCTGACACCAGGCCCCGTGGGCCTCCACTTCAAGCCACATGGGGGAGGAGCAATGCAATCTGACCTTTAAAAATCACTTCTCTGCACTAGGGTGGGAGCCCGAGTGACTCAGGCAGTGGGACTGTAATCCTCTCACATGGCACTGATAAACAAGCCAAGTTCCACCCTCTGGATTCTTCCCCAGCAATAGTGCAAAACCAAAACAGAGCAGGATGGTTTTCATTCTTTCTTTCCCTCTCTGAAGCAACTACATGAGCTGTTTCCCTGGGCCAGATCTGCCTGTGGCCCACCCCGTAGAACAGGTCTTCCCAGGCAGCCTCAGGGTCGCCTGCTGAGCTTGTGCAGGATGAGCTGCCCAGACCCCCAGCAGCCAACGTGGCCAGAACCTTGGGGTGGCCCACTCTCTCCAGGCAGTGCTGATAGTTCCTGTGATAAGAATCAAGCCTCAGGGGCCAGCCAAATAGCTCTGCCAATTAAAGGGCCTGCAAGCAGGCACAGGGGCCCCTAAGGCTCCCTGAAGGACTGCAATTGGGACTGGACATCGTACCAGCCACACTGGTAATCCCAGCACTTGGAGGACTGTAAAGAGACAGATCACTACGAGTCCGATCTAGTAACGAGACCCTGAACACCCTTTAGACCCTTCCCTGAAATAAAAAAAAAAAAAAAAACCCTCAAAGAAGCTGTCAGCTGAGCAAGGGGAAGTGTGCAGAAGAGAGCCGAGCTGTATTTCAGTCCTCTGTGCTCCTCTCCCTGCAGCCAGCCTGGGGCTCATAAAGGCTGGCTGGGGAACTTTGCCTTTGGTCATGCCTCTGTGGCTCTGTTACTGTGGACTGGACTATTGTTCTATGAGATCTTGCTTTCCAGGTGCCCCGCTAAGGCAGAACTGGAACACCAGTGGACCTGTGCAACCCATGGTCTCCTTACAGGGCAGGTCCTGGCAGCCACCACCGATGTGGTCAGCCTTGAGAGGGGATGATAACGAGCTGGTGGGGGGCACAGGGAGAGCAGCACTGATGAGCCGAGCCCTGTGCGCCTTCTTGGCACCTTGTCCCACCTATGATGGTTGAGCAGAGGTCCTACCCCACTCCCTAAGCCTCTCCCTATCCACACCCCTATAACCGCTGCTCTGTTCACAGGCCCCTCCTCAGGCTCCAGCTCAGCGCGCTTCCGCCGGAGACCCACCTGCCCTGATGCGTCCGTGGCTGGCAGCCTCCCCACGCCACCAGTCCCCCGACACAGGAAGAGTCACAGCCTAGGCAACAAGTGGGTGACTGAGGGGCCTTCCCCAGGGCTCTGACTTGGCATGGGCATGAACAAAGGAATGCTGCGGACTTCCCCCCCCCCAAGGCTGGGTCCCTCCCATGCCCCATCCTGGGAGCTCTTGGTGCCCCTAGCTGGCATGCTGTCCTGAGACTGGCATGAGCTCAGAATCACTGAGGCACCAGTGGTGCCATCCATCTGCCACCCACTGAGACCCTGGGCTCCGTAGCTAACGGACAAGGGGTGAAGGAAAGGGCAGAGAAGCACAGGGCAGCAAATGTGCCCAGGCTCCGTTAGTGGCCTCCTCACAGTGAAACCCAGAGTCCAGTGGGCACCAGTGAATGTCCTTGGGGCAGCACTGGGTATCTTGTGGCATTTGCACAGTGATGCCCTATGGGGTTTTAGGTAGGGTGCATGGGTAGATCCCAGTAAGACTAGGGCGGCTATGCCCCTAGCCTCTGGGTGTTGGGCTCGGACTCCCGAACTGATGGGTCCGTCTCTCCTGCCCTCCTTTCTTTCTTGCCTGCCTTCCTCCGCCTCTCTGCCTGCCTGCCACCTCTAAGTCAGCGCCCATCCCAACCCTGGATGGCCCTCAGGAGTTCACAAACCAAAGTTCACAAACAAAAGTCACTGTCTGAGGCCTCAGCCTGCTGCTCCACAGCCCATGGGGCAGGAGCTCACTGAGAGCACGAGGCCTCGGAGGTAGCAGTGTTACAGTGTAAGAATTAATCTAGGGAGCGTCACGAGGTGACATCCCTTGCCATGGTGAGGAGGCGTGGAGCCAGGACTAGACCAGGTGCATGTGACTCCAGGCCTGCTGCAGCCTCGCCGCTCACAAGTCTCATCCTCATCCTCGAAGCAGGCAGGGCAGGCAGCGTCATTCCCCACAGATGGGTGGAGAAACTGAGGCTCCACAACAGCATGTGACTTGCCCAAGGTCACTCCTTGAGAGGGCACAGCCCGGACACCTACATCCCGGCAGGTGCAGCTCCGGTGGCACCATGGATAAGGAGCTGTGCCTTCTTTCTTCCTTTCCGTTTCCAGTATGATGTGTCAGTTGAGTGTAGTTGAGAGTAAAAGTGCGACATTCCCATCGGAGAAGGCCAGGCACCTTCTGGACGACAGTGTCCTAGAGTCCCGCAGTCCCCGCAGGGGCCTCGCCCTCACCTCCTCTACCGTCACCAATGGACTCTCCCTAGGTAAGCGTCTCCGGCCTGCACACCACAGGCAGGGGACCAAGGCTCAGCATGTGCTCTGTGTCTGTCTCTGTCACTGCCACACCCAGTGGCACCTTGCCCCTAGAGAGGTGGCTCCCTGCAAGTATACCCTGAAGCTGGGAAGCTTTTGCTTCTTCACCTTCTGTGGCTCAGGAAGAGCCAGGTGGTTCTTGTCTGGTGTGTAGCCCTAGTGTTTCAGGCAGAGGAAGAGGCAGCCAGACACATGCTAGAGTCTGGGTGAGCCCCCAAAGCCCAGCTGCTGCCACAGTGGCATCTCTACCCCAGAGGAGCTCTCAGCCCCAGGAGCCTCCAGCACAAAGCAAGGAAAGCATCTTTACACAGTGACCGGAAGGCCACTGGGTCTTTACGCTGCAAGGCCAGGGGAGGGAGGACAGAAATTCAGTCTTTAGGGATGAAATGGCATCACTGAGCATCTGCCAGAAAGAGTGCTTGTGTCAGCGGAACGCCAAAACTTGGCAGAGAGGTACCAAAGTTAGGGCTGAGGCTAGGCCTGTGCTCTGGTCACCGATCTGCCCCCTTGCATCCCCAGGTCAGCTGAGGACAGGTGGACACCAACATACCATTACCGCCCTAGCCAGATGGCACCCCTCTGCTGGCACTTAGCCGCAAGTTCTCCCAGGTCTGGTGTGGACACTCAGGTGCCAAGCTGAGTTTGACCTGATGAGGTCTGTAGGGCAGAGGGCCAGAGCTTGGCGTACGCAGGCAAGAGGAAAACAGGCAGAATCCCATATCCCAGTCTCAGAGGCTGGGGGCTGTCAGGCCAGGAGGCTGCCATCTCCCACCCTTCTGAAAGTCAGTGGCAGGTGAGTGTTGTGTCTACCTTCCCTGCCCAGGGCCATCCTCTGTGGATGTAGGCAGCAGTGGAGGCTAGGGGGGGCATATCAGGCTCCATGTGGTGGGGGGAGGCTAGGCAGAACAAAGTGCAAAGGCGTCCTCCCCGAGACTTCGCTGTTTATGTATGAACCCTGTAGGACTGTGGGGTCCTCCAGTCTTCCCCTATAGACCCCCTTTCATTGGAATGTGCAGTGGAGTTGCAATACTAAGGAATGGATTCTGGGAAATGAGGCCCAAGATGCTTGGCTGGCCCCAGAGCAGCTGTGTGACATCCAGGAAACTCTCTGCTGTGCCTGAGTTTAGGCCTGCTATTCCTGAGACAGAAAACAAGTCAGGTGCTGTGCTGTCCAGTGTCCGGGTACAGATCGCAGATCTGTTTGCTTCTGGCTCTTCAAGTCAGGGAACGCCAAATGTTTTTCTGCTTGGCCCTAAGTAAGTTGCCATGTGTGCACATACTCTGTTTGGAGCCAGATTGGTCTGTGCCCAACACCCTGTAGTGAGGGCCACTGCTCAGAATGTCCAAGGCCTGGGGTTCCTTGTACCCTTCCCCCTGCCCAGCTTGCTTTTATTTCAGCCAAACCCCTGAAGCTTGGGGAACCCCTGAGGTCTAAGACAGTACAGAAGGCAAGGCACATGGAAGCTTGAGTAATAGGGAAAAAAATCTCTCCTTGGAAAAGCCTTGGGGAGCTCTGCGAAGCAGGTGGCCTGGCCCAGCCCTTGTCTGTGCCTCGGTAGGCCAAGGCTGTGCAGGGACATTCCACCCTCTAGGGCTCTGTCTCTGGTCAAAGGGAGACCAGGGCCTAGTCCAGCCTGCCCTGGGGGCACGGAAGTGTGTTCCAGCTTTGCTTCCCCTTGGCCAGCAGGGGTCAGTGGTGAGCCCACATCAAGCCAGATAGGGCTAGGATCTGGGGCCCCACAGACCCTCATGCAAGTAGTGGGAAGGGACCCTGGGAATGGTAGTGTAGGATGGGCTTCTTCTACACGCCCAGAACAAAGTCAGAAACAGCAGCAGAGACGTGAGTCATGTTGCCCATAGGGTCAGGAAGCTGTGCGTGAGCTCAAGGATCTGAGTCCAGTGACCCAGGAGCATAGGAGAACAGGCCCCTCTGTTCAGGGCCACTGCGCTCACTGATCTGTGTTCCTTTTCCAGGCAGTAGTGAGAGCTCAGAGTTTAGTGAAGAGATCTCTTCAGGGCTGGAAAGGTGAGTGTGGCCTCAGTGTGGCCTCCTCCCGTGGAGGTCTTAGGACCCAAGGAGCTGGAGGCAGGCTCTCGGCATGGGCCATAAGGGGCGGTCCTATGGCTCCTCCGCAGTGTGCAGGAGCAGTAGGACTGTGGATGTCCTGGCCTACGTGCTGTGAGCAGCCCCACTTCTCTGTTCCACGAGTCAGCCCAGGAGTGCTTCCTGGAGACCCCGGCCTGGGAGCAGACTGTGTAGTGCAGGTTCTGGAAACCAAGAGCTGGAGTATCGTCTGTTCTTGAGATGGGCAAGTGGCTCCACCTGGTGGGCTGTTCGATTATTACACCCGCATTCCACCACCTTGCTGGGCACTGGTGACAGGTCTGGCCACCCCTGCTTCAGGCTCTCGTGGCCCATGGCTTGACTCCCTGTGCAAAGCTTGTATGTCCAGGTACACAGCCTCCCACCCAGGAGTTCACCTGTCACATGTGCTACTGGGCCAGCACCAGGCCAGCACCCAGAAACAGGAGTGCTATGACGGGGTCACCCATAGCTGCAGCACCCATAGAGGGCATTTTGGTGACTGGAGGTCTGAGGGTAGGCAGAGGGAAGTCCAGAAATGAGGAATGTCCCAGGAGGCAGAGGCGCCTTGTCCCTGGGGGTGGAGCCTCCCCAGCATCTAGAGGCTATGCAGTCACGCATGCTCTCACACATGGTGCACACCTGTGCACACTCATACTTACAGTGCTCTCACAGTGTACGTGTACAAGCTGCACACTCATTGGCACATAGATGCACATCATACACACATGCTCACAGTTGCACTCCTGTACAGTTGGGCACGTGCTCTAGCATGCATGTGAGTGCCCATCACAGGTGTGTGCTCAAGTGCACACATGGTTACACATACATGCTCAAATTCAGCTACAGGCTCGCATTTAATTACAGGTTCATGTGTATATGCATACATGCACATACTCATTGTCATACTGCCTGACATGCGTGCACACGTGCACTCACAGGTAAATGTTTTTACGTGTGCTCATGCACACACCTGCACAGTTACACAGATCCCCACAAATGCGTGTGCACACTTAGTTACATCTACTCTCATGTATACACATGCACATACACTTGTACACACTCACATATGCGCAGACCTGTACTGTTACAGGCTATACATAGGCATGTGCATACACATAGATGTATGCACATGCACAGTTATGCCTACAAATGTACAGCATTACATTTTCTCACATACTCTACATGCACACGTGTATTCACACATATGTGGACGTGCATCATATACTCATATGAGGGACATATTCAGTGTATGTATACACATCACACAGTATATGCACATACATATGTACACATTTGCTCACACTCCTGCAGTGCCAAAGCTCCTTTCCCCCTAACTATAGAGTGAGCAGAGAGGAGGTTGGTTCTCTCCGCCCTTCCCAGCACAGGTGCATCAGGTGATCAGTTATGTGAGCACCGCTGGTATCCTAGTGCACCTACCCTACCAGGGCTGGTATCCTGGGCGCTACCCACGCATGTGCACGATCTCCCAGCACCTCCACACAACCACATCTATTACCCCTATTTTGTACCCAGGACAGCAGAGTTTACCGGAAATGACTAGCCTACTTCACTCTCATTTGACCCAAATCTGCACCCTTCTGCCACAGGTATCCCTTTCATTGCCCCATGCCTCAGCCACAGGGCCAGCAGTGACATCTAACAGGGCAGGGCCCCACACCAACCAGTCTGTCAGTGAAACTCAAGGTGATGGCTGGGAGAGAGCTACCGTCTGCTCTGGAGCCACCCCGTAGTGGGCAAGAGAAACCCACAGGGCCAAGGGGCAGACCCCAGCGCTCCCAGCCCAGTCGAGACTCCTGGGTATCCCCTGAGGAAGAGGGCAACAGGTAAGCCAGCACCTTCCCTGGTGGCCTCTCTCAAGCCGCTGAGAGAACTGCGAAGGGGAAACTCCAGCCAGTGGTGAGATCCAGATTAGCAGCTGCTCCTGGACCTGTCCATTTTTTCACTCGTTAATTTCTTCATCCACTCATTTGCGCACGGGTTCATTTGGTAGCTAGTTATTAAGCAGCTGATTCTTGCCAGCTACCACTCAGCCTGTGGAGGGTGCAGTCTGTGTGGTCCACATTAAGTGCCATGATTGACCTTAGACTAGGAAGGAGGACACTGAGGGTGACTTCACCATTCCAGGGAGGCAGTGCTGTGCACAGTGCCTGAACCCTGAGCCTCAGCGTTTTATAGCATCTAGACCACAGTCCATCTGAGGTGTGGAGCAGGTGCCTTGCTCATGGGATCCGTGAGCACTGGCTTCCCAGAGGCTCATTGCCTCCAGCAGCTCTGAAGTGCCCTACTGGGAGGGTGTTCTGTGTCTCATTTTCTGGGAGACTTAGCTCTTGGCCCATGGCCTCCTGGGTGTGGAGGACAGAAGTGACTTGCTTCACAAGATGCCAGGAAGCACACGGATGCCCCAGGCAGGCCTGACTATCCAATGCCAGCTGTCCCCAGCTTCCTGTCTGTTTCCAGCCTGCACCAGTCTCTGCTCCTGGACCCAGAGAATCCATTCTCGGGGAAGCACTTGAGCATTCTTGTCTTTGCTACAGACTCTGCAGAAGCTGAGTACCTCTCGTGCTCACAGCCAAGTCACCGTCCTGTTGCCTCCTGGGTCACCTTTATGCTTGACCTTTGGGCAGCCTCCCTGCACTCCATCTGTGTCTGCTCTTTGAACAGGAGTGGATGTCACTGCTGGGTATCACACTGTGGACCCTGGGACCAGTGTCTGCCCAGAAAGAGCTCCCTCCTCAGTGGCCATCCAGCTGTCTGCACAGCTGCTGCAGGAGCACAGCTTTCTCTGTATTGTCTCACCTGTTCAAGCAAAGGGGTGCACCAGGGTTACAAGGTCAAGAGCAGGCCTGGCTAAGGCCTCCTGCAGCTCAGAAGCAGAGAGACATGACCTTTGATGGACCAGTCCCTGCCCTAGAAAAAGGCCCAGCAAAGAAATGGAGCCAGGTGCATAGCAAAGTAAGGGACAGGGATACTCGGCTCTTCTGGTTGGGCACACATCTGAATCACTGTGATGCCACCGTAGATGGCAGGCAGCAGAATTCCCATTGTCTGCACTTATTTGATCCTTTCTTGTGAGTTTACCTGCAATAAGCTTACACACATAAATGTCAGTGCCAGGACTTGAAGGGGGTTCTTTATTCTCAGCCACACCTAGGGCATATGAGCCCAGTGTGTCCCCAAAGTGGCCAGCATCAAGAATGTCCACATCACCAGGTGTGGTGCAGTATACTTGTAATCCCAGCTAGGAAGCTAAGGCAAAGGATAACTGAATTCAAGGCCAGCCAGGACTACATAGCAAGACTCTAGCTCAAAACAAACAAAAAATGATCACCCACCTCAGCTCCCACCGGAGCCATGGACCAGTGAAGAGGGACCGACCCTAACTCATGGGAGCAAAGGGAGTCACCCTGCTGTCCCCACATGTGCAGAGCCCTGGCATGACCAGGAGACTGTGAGCTGAGGAGGAACAGCCAGGCCAGGCAGTATCAGTCGCTTCTCAGCTCCCTCAGGGGTGAGAATGAGAACCAAGTGGTGGCCCCAGGCCAGGGTCATTGAGGCTCGGAGTAGTAGCACAGGGTTGCACCCGCTTTTCTCTGTGACTTTACCTGAAAGCCCCGCCCCTCACACCACTTGCCCAAGGAGGGAAGAAAGGGGCCTGGCAAGGGCCTGGGGCTTGCCCTGGGCTGGACTTCAGCCATGCTTATGCTCTGGGATGCAAGGGGACAGGGCCCTGCAGTCAGGTAGCAGCGGACACCAGGACCTGCCTTGGCCTCATGTATAGGCCAGTGTGAGCACTTGGCAAGAATAAGAATATGGGCCCAGGGGACAAAATATCTTTAAAGAGGAACAAAATGGATTATAAAAATAACACAGATGTATGGGTAGATGCATGTATAAAAATACATACCATACTGTCATTCATCTTGATAATTCAGGTCTGTAAGGTCGTTAAAGGAGGTTTTATGCCCCTCAGATTCTCAAAACTTTCCACACTAGGTACATGTTTCCTACTCAGAAACAAATTAGCACTCAATTTGTTTTAAAGAAGACATAATCAAAAATTATTCCTGACCAGTTTTGAAGAAACAAAATAGGAAGGCATGTCACAGTTCATTGCAAAGCCCGTAGGCACCCGTTTTCCCTAGTATGACTGTGCCTGCCCTGTGGAAGTGTCCTGTCTGTGAGATCAGACTATGACAGGGATGGTGCAAAGAGTGGGAGAGAAGGGATACAGAGGAAGCCCCTCAAGTGGGACAGGGTAGGGGAGGGGGCAGTCACAGCCTTCTCTGAAGCAGAAGGGTCTTGGCTGTCTTGCTCACTGAGCTTGGAAAAATAAGCAGGCTGCACTGAGGACCCTGGCAAGGTCGGTCAGGGCATGGCAATCACCCATAGGGAGCCGTGTTGGCTGCAGGTTCTGGGTGGCTTCTGGAGGAGGTAGCACTAAGGTCCAAGGGCATCTGGTAGAGAGGACTCTGGCGGCCTCTCAGGTGGGATCCTGGGACCTGAGGGGCCTGTGAGCTCCAAGTCACATCCTGGACAGGCTAAGTGAGCCCTGTGCCATGTCCTGCTATCTTTGGTCTTTGGTTCCTGGTGTGGCTCTGCAGCAGAGGCCAGCAGGGCTCAGGGCCACCTGCGCCGTGGATCCCCTGGAGCACATCAGCATCAGAGTCCCAGCTCCTTGGTGTGCAAGTCGGATGTGTACCATGGGTGCTGGGTATGCAGGTGGAGCTGCTCCACAGAGGAGCCAGTGTGGGTGGGGGCCTTTGGCTAAGAGTTCCTCCGTTAGGTGCCTTTCACCAGCAAGAAAACCATGTTGGCCCTAAGGCTGGGCAGGGAAAGAAAAGTCCCCCCAGTAGCAGTTCAGTTCCCGTGGGCAGAAAGACTGGGAAGAAAGCACTGTTCCAGGACCCCCTAGATGTGGCCTCCAGGGTGGCATTGGCCCCATGGCCAACAGGTGTTGAAGTGGTCAGGGAAGGCAAGTTCTGCTCGGTGCCTTCCAACCTCACTGCTCTAGTTCCTCATGGCCAGGAGAGGAAACTGGCCTCATAGAGCCATCCACTGCCCTAAGGCACATTGGGAAAGTTGGTGGCTGGTGGTGACTGAGCCACATGCTGGTACTCCTGAAACAGTTTCAGAAATGCGTGTTCCCTTCCTGGGATCAGAGCACTTGCTTGATGCCCCAGGTTTTCCAGGGCACAAGGTGGCTCTGAACCCCAAAGTCTGCAGTACTTTGCAGTGTAGAATTGGGCCTGGCTCTGGAGCGAGAGTCCCCTCAGCTTCAGTGCAGCTGTGTGCACCGCAGAGCTCAGGATGGCTCACATTGGGCCTTGCCATCTCCACCCTCTTGTGCCTCCCTGAAGTTTTTCCCAGGCAACTAAGCAAGCCTCCTCCTACACAGTGAGCCTTTAAGGGACCATTTTGGAGCCCAATTGGAATATCTGGCCTTGGCCATAGCAGTCAAAGCTGGACTCCTGGCCAGCTGCTTTTTTCTTGGGGAGCTAAGAGCCCCTGTCCACAGCTTTTCTAGTCAGGGCCTTTATCTCCTCCAGAGCCAGTGCCAAGCTAAGTCTCTCCTGCACTCTTTTCTTCCTTCCAAAGTCTGTTCTACCCGCTTCCTGCCCTGCAGACCAGGTGCCTCTCAGCACACAGAGCAGACAGGAGATGCCACACAGCTCCCAGGTTTATGTGGGCTGCCTTCACCAAGCCGCTGAGCTGACTTCCAACCTCACTGCTCTAGTTCCTAATGACCAGGAGAGGAAACTGGCCTGGATTTGCATTTGTCTGTCTGCTCAGAGAAATACAGGACAAACATGGCTTCTAGAGACCTGCATAGGAAACCTGTTCATTGGGACATCACCTTGAAGCAGGAGGATGAGATGAGAACCCAACTTCTGCTGAGACCAAGGCTCCTGAGGCCTCAACACAAGTGTGACCTAAGACTTCCCTCAGCTGCTGTGCCCTGTAGGCTCACAGCAGAGTTGGGGCATTATAAAATCTAACCCCATACACCCTAGTCTGTGCTGTGTCTAGGAGACAGTGCCCTGACTAGCTGTGTACTCATGCACCTGGTGACTCAAGCAGTGCCCTGGCCGCTTCTGCAACCCCTCCCGTGCTTCCCCGTCCTAGTCTGTGACCTTGGGCAAGTGACTTCACCTCTCCAAGCCTCGGGTGCCTTACCCATGAGGCAGGGTAATAACAGTGCCTGCCTCACAGAGTTGCATGGTCAAGTGGGATGATGAGCAAATCCTGCTGAGCGCACTGCCCGGCACCCATCGTCCACCACCACCACCATCATCGTCATGTTTTCATCACCGTCATCGTAGGACTGGGACCTGGTTGCCAGCTTACATCTTCCCTGGGGTGGAATTCCCATGAGCCCTGGTCTGGGTAAGCCCCAGTTGCCAGCTGGTGGCCCTCATGTCCAGATCCATCCTGAAGAGACAGCAGTCCACAGGACTCCTGAGGACATGTGGTGTTCAGCTGTGGTCTCACAACATTGCTAGGATGGGTGCTTGTGGCTCTGGAGTAGGATCCCAGCCTTTACTGGACACCACTGCCACTCAGATTGCATTTCCTGGTCCAGAAATTCATCTAAACAGGCAGGGAAGGTTGGGAAGGTTCAGGTCATCTGGCTTCCATGACAGAGGGCCCTCACTACTTTTACACGGATGCAGCCAATCCCACCAGGTGCAGCTGCTTACCCATCACAGCTTCACCAGCTCACAGGGCCAGAAGGCTGGCTGCCACCTGGCTGCTGGGAGAGTAGGCCTGGCTCTGGCATGGAGCAGTAAGACTGGGCATGCATGCCCTTCCTAGTGACAACCAGTGGAGTGGGCCGTGTGGTGTCTCCACTACCTTGAGTCTCGGTGTTCTCGTCTAAAGTGGTTGGTATGAGGATTGGCTATACCTCTCTCACGAGGTTGGCTGAATTCATTTGCAGCAACTCGTAAGTAGTTGGTGGTAAGCAGGTGACAGGAGCCAGTGGCTGTGATGTATAGGGCAGCCAGAGCCCCCAGTAGAACACCTCACAGAGGAGTTCTGGGAGCTGCCACCCCAGGAAATCCTCAGACCTAGGGACTTCATGGCCATCTGGCCTCACAAACACTGCACAGCCCGATAAGTGCAAGCTGTGGACTGGGGTGCCCAGTGGAGCTGCCCCTAAGTAGGAGCCCACAGAGACCCACACTGAAGTGAGGCACGGACCAGGCCCAGAAGGGCTGGCCCTGTTGGCCCCACTGCCTCTCCTTCGACTTCCTGTGCCGTGTCCTGGCCGATCAGCTGTGTTGCTGTGCCTCAGTTTGAGCCTTCCGTGTAGCATACTAGTACTTAACAAAGCTTCAGTGAGGAGTGGGCACGGCGGCCTGATGGATGCCAGCACCCACCCCCAGCAAGCCAGTGTCTCTGCACCTGAGACCCCTGCATGTTGTGCCAGAGCGGTGTCTGCTTACAAGGCCTGGCTCACCAGAAGAGGCAGTTGCAGGATCTCTGGTTGCACATATTTGTTCTGCCAACTTGTACTAAGTACACAGCCGCACAGGACAATGATGGGAAGCAGCTAGCAGCACAGCCCCTTGTTCTGTATGAGGAGTGACCAATGGCTGAGACTGTCCTGTTATTGCACTGTCCTGGGGTGATAGGGACTCACAAGAAGGCAGCACAGGGCCGGGGAAATAGCTCAGTAGAATAAGCACTTGCCTGGCAAGTGCAGGGTCCTAAGTTCAATCCCCGGTACCGCAAACAAAAGGCAGAGCAATGGCCAGAGGACCAGCTCAGGGAAGGGAGGCTCCCCTCTGCTCCGGATGGCAGCAGCTTAGACTAGAAGTCCAGGTCAGAGTCAGAGGAAATGTTACAAAGGGCATCATCGCAGAACTCACCATCAGCCCCTGCTTGTAAGAAATCCCTGTGACACCCAGAAGTCCCTGTGTCACCAGTGCCCCAGTGGCATTGCTCAGCTTAGGACGAGGCCGGAGAGCTGCCACCACCCTCAGGAGCTTACTCAAGTCTGAGGTCCCAGCTGCTTAGAAACAGGAGCTGGCAGCATGCTTCTCTGGGAAGTGTCTCATTCCTGTGCTGTGAACCAGCTCTTGTTAGCAATGGCAGACAGGGAGAAGGCTCTTAGCCAGCAGGCTGGAGTTGACCATGGCAGGGCCTCCCAGCTGTGCCATAGTTTATGGTAGTTTGTGGGACGTCAGTGTCAGGCTGGGATCACGATGAGACCCATCACGCTGAGGTCCTAGGGACCAAGCACATGCCGTGGCACGCCATCACCTTAAGAAGAGCTATTGGTAGAAGGGGAGGGCCCTGGAGCAGCCATCCCTAGTGACCAGCAAGGCTCCACTAGATGGCGGACCCAGCGTGGTATTGCGACACTTCTTTCTTGGCTGGAGGATGGAAGCCCACGCTCAGTGATGATGTGATACACCAGCTGCAGCCAGGGAAGATGTCCCACACCACTCCCTGTAGGCGGTGGCCCAGGCAGGCTGTGGACCATGTGGGGAGCACTGGAGAAGGACCTCATCTGACTTTACATAGGCAGTTACATTGCCATCTGGCCTTGGGGTAAAGGAAGCTGTACTGAGGGCGCAGCTTGCTGCAGGACTGGGGGCCACTGCCAGCAAGCAGCCACGGGAAGTGATTCTTCTAAGAGAGGAAAGGATGAAGAGGAGAGGCAAGGGGTGCCACCCTCCAAAGAGGTGGAGCAGAAAGCCACACGCTCCCCTGGAAGGGCTTGTGCTGGGGGTACAAGAGGGAGAAGGGCACGGAACAGGGCGATTGGACGCTGTGCAGGTCACAGCCAGTTTGCAGGGGCAGCTGGAGCCAGCAAAGACAGCTGTCCAGAGGAGAGGATAGAGCATGAACAGACCCAGCGGTGTCCCGTGAACAGAGTTGCTGCATGTGTCTCCAGGCCAGATGTGCAAGACTGCGCACAGTTCTGACCCTACTGTCCTGTACAGACCGCACAGCATTTTCTGTCAGACATGTCAGCCACACACTGGGGTAACTGGGAAAAGGGTGACTAGATGCAAACATGAGGAAATACCAGCGACAATTCCCTGGAGGAGGCTCTGATGGTGAGTGCTCACTGACCTGGCGGCTCCGAGGTGCCTCAGAGGTGCTTGCGGCAGGAGTGAGACACCTTAGAGGAGTGGGAAGGGGGCTGAGCCCGTAACCACAGGAGATACCTGGTCTTCGCAGGCTGTGACTAAAACTTGCCCCCTTTCCTCTGTAGCCGAGGACGTCTCTATGCTACCCTAGGACCCAACTGGCGGGTTCCAGTTCGGAATTCTCCCAGAACCCGGAGCTGTGCTTACAGGTATTCGTTTATTCCTGTGTTCATTTATTCAGAGGATTCCTTTAGGTGCTTGGTGAGTGCAGAGTCTGTGTTAGAGGCTGTGGAAGAAGACAGGTGCAACCGCTGTCTGCCTGAGGCAGTGCCAGGTGCACCGACTGTCTCGGAGCAGGGCTGCGGCCAGTCTGGAGTGAGGAGAGGGGAATCAGGGCCCTCAAGACTGGGTGAGTTGGCCAGATGACAGCAGAGACACGACAAGAGTGCTCCTAGCCACGGAAGCAGCACCAGGCACAGTGAAGCAGGCAGAGCTGCGGCCTACAGAGCTGTGTTCTGCAGAATGAGAGGCGGGAAGGGGCGTGTCCTTGGCAAGCTGCCCTTAAAAGCAGTGGGAGCTGGGGGGGGGGTTGGGTGTGGGAGGGGACAGTGTGGAGAGGGCAGAGGAGGAAGCAGGGCAGAGGGTGGGCGGTGAGCAGTCAAGTGAAGGACATGCACTGGCCTCGGACGGGGAGGTGGACAGCTGGGGCGGACAGCCTGAGTGCGTCCTGGGGGATGGGCCCAGGATGGGCCTGTGGGGTACAGGAGGACAGCGGCAGGCCTGGGAAGGCACCGCTGGCGCGAGTGAGCCAAAGCACATGGATCTGGGGCTCCTAAGATGTAGCAGGTAGATGGCGCCTGATCCTGGGGGAAGGGGAGGGGGCCTGGAAGGGACGATCTGAGCGCTCCCATGCCCCCTCCACCGCACCCCACCATACACACATGCCCTCTGAGCCCCTGGCCAGCCCAAGGAGCAGGTTTAGAGGAGGCTGTAGGTATGAACCCCAGGAGCGACGAGAAGGAAGCCGTGACAGGTGTCTTCCAGATAGGGTGGCTGCTGCTAGGAGCTGCTTATGGGGAACTTGAGTACCAACCTGGAGCTTGAAGACACAGGAGGTGACAGTGCGCAGCTGCCAGCAGCCCCTCCTGCTCTTCTAGGACCTTGGTCCTCCCTCCCCGGCCTTGCCCAGTACTAGGAGTGCTTGCATAGGGGAATGCCATGGGCTCACTAGTGGACACCTAGGGACCCCAGCGGGTAAGCAGGTGCCAGGCTCCAGCTTCCCGAAGCTGCTTCTGACTGGTGGTCTCCCCTCAGCCCCACCAGCCCCTGCACCTGTACCTTGGGAAGCTCTGCAGTCATGCCCACTATGGAGGGGCCCCTGAGAAGGAAAACCCTGCTCAAGGAAGGACGGAAGCCCGCAGTAAGTGCTCACCTGTGGTGGAGACGGCCCGGGCCCCAGCCAGCACCTGGTCTAAGGGCAGCAGCTGAGAGAGCAGGGCCTCTGTTGCCACTGACTGAGACAAGACTGAGCCTCCTTTTGGAGGCTGCAAGAGGCAGTGCCTGTACACAGGGAGCATGGGCCGTAGCCTGGAGGCTGGGAACAGAAAGGTCGAACGGCCCCAGAGGCTGCACACTGCTGGCTGGCCTTCCTGGAGGCAGGTTCCCTCTTGTCCTAGCAGTATCCTAAAGCGAGCAGAGGAAAGTGCAAGGGTGAGGATCAGGAGGACTCTTGGTCCCCACCAGCAGCCGAACCCAGATGTCGCCCACTCCATGACTCCACAGGACAGAACCTTAGCCCCTTGCATGACAGGTTGCCTCAGGCCGTCTGAGAGCTGTATGTCCAGGCAGCGCCTGTCCTGCTATGGCCCCTGTATTTCCCTGTCCACTGCCCATGGGACCAGCTGGAGATACCCCTCCTCCTAGTGCCCACCAAGAAGATACTGAGTCCCGGGCTACCTGCTACCTCCAGGTGTTCTCAGAGACCCTGCCTTGAGCTGCCAACTGACTCCTGGGGGATGGGTCTCCTTCCCATATCTGGTGTGGCGCTGTCACTTAGCAGCATGGAGTCCCAGCATACCCCAGGGCCTCCGGAAGCATGGGGCTTGTCTGTCTTCTTGCGCTGACCTGCCCACCTCTCCTGGCCCAGAGTGCTGGCCCCCATCGTCCAAGGGCCAGACCCTTGCAGTGTCCTTGAGGTGGTGGTGTCCCAGTACTAGCTGACATGATAGCAATGAAATCAGGTCAGTGGGTCACGACCCATATATTTTAGTACTGTGGAATGGAAAATTGTCAGAGTTCCTCACATACAGTAAAGATGAATATCGTTCTGTGAACTTCATCTCTGCATCACATACTTGCGGTCTGTGCACTATGCATTCCCGTAGCTCTAAGGCCCCAGCTTTCCCTTGGTGGTATGAAGGGGCCCTATGTGGTAGTGCATCGTCTTCTGTTGCGTGGGGTACTGGCTTTGCCTGTGCAGAAACAAAGCCCATGGCAATGGCATCTCAAGTCAAGGGCCACAGCCTTGGGAATGCTGCCCTTTGCCCTGGCAAAACCTGCCCATGGCTTGGCCCTGCTAGAGCTTCCACACTCAGCTCCACCAGGGCAGCCCATTGCAGGTGTCACGCTTCTAGGCTGTGGCTTAGCACATCTGTATTTTAAAAGTGCTTTTTCCAGGAGCATCCCAGAGAGGCTTTGGGGCCCAGGTCACCTGATTATGTAGGGATTATGCCTGGACACTGGCTTTAACCAAGTGGTCTAAGAAGGAAAGACAACATAAAGAAATGGGAGGGGAGGAATGAAAAAAATCATATCCTTTTGATTATGGGAGGAGGGCCCTTGCCAGGAGGTAGCGAAGGCCAGGGAAGAGAAGTGCTCTGAGCTGACGTTGCCAGGGGTGGCTGCATGTGTAATCAGGAAACCAGGGGCCACGCTGTGCACCCATGTCATCACTCTGCCTTCTCTCCCTGCATAGCTGTCCTCCTGGACCAGGTACTGGGTCATACTCTCAGGATCCACCCTTCTGTATTATGGAGCCAAGTCTTTGCGGGGTACGGACAGAAAACACGTAAGTCCCATGAATGGACTCCCTGGGTGATGGGTCTCCTTCCCATATCTGGTGTGACACTCCGTCACTGAGCGACATGGGGTCCCAGCATACCCCAGAGCCTCCTAAAGCATGGGGCTTGGCTGTCCTCTTGTGCTGACCTGCCCACCTCCTGACCCAGAGTGCTGGCCCCATCGTCTAAGGGCCAGACCCAGGGGACTGGCTGGGACTTCACCTGGGGAAAGGGACCTCTGGGAATTATAGGGCTGGGGGTGGAAGGAAGCTTGCTTGGCCAAGCTGACCTCCCCTGTGGACAGGAGGATCCAGGCCTGGCCCTCCCAGCTGTGTGTTGCTCTCTCCTAGTATAAATCCACACCCGGCAAAAAGGTCTCCATAGTGGGCTGGATGGTGCAGCTGCCTGACGACCCCGAGCACCCAGATATCTTCCAGCTGAACAACCCTGAAAAAGGTATGCAGCAGGCTGGACACCGGGCACCAGAAGCTCTTTAGCCCATTTCCTCTTCTGCCAGATGGACATCTGGAAACATTAGGCACTTCGAAGCTGCTGTTTCCCTTTGCATTAGGTTTGAGCATCAGCCACGATGCCCTCACCGGTCCATAGATCATGATCGGTGTGCCCGCTGAGCAGTATACCCACTGATGGGGTATGGTCTAGGAATCACTTTTGTGGCCTTCTGGGTCCAAGGCAAGTCATAAGGAAGAACTGTGTAAATTCCAAAAGCTCCAGCCTACCACTCTGAGTAGCTTCCCAGTTCCTCCTGGTTCTGTACATTCTCTGTGGCCCTGCTGGGAGGAAGGAGAGGTTCTGAGCATCCTGACTCACAGAGGCCATAGCTATCCCAGTATTCCAATCACAGAACAAAGTCCAGCATTGCCTGAGTCTTGGATACTACTCAGGCCAACTCACTGGGACTGCAAAGTCCCCATATATCTTTACATATTGATAGGAATGTTCTGGCACAGGGTTCATGCACACACGTTTCTAGAATCTTGTTGACATTCAGACTTGGAGTCTGTAGATCTGGAGTGGATACCAAGAGTCTGTATCTTCAACAGGCTCCTGGAAGGCAGGGCAGATGATGGCCCTGGCCAGGGGACCACACCTGCAGCACCCACTTGCTGTGTTCTGAGCTGAAAAGCAAAGGACCCAGGTGTACAGGAAGCTAGAGGAGCCCCAGAGCTGGGGGAGAGGAGTAGGCTCACAGGCTCTGCTCCCTGCCGGTGACTGAGCTTGCATATGTCCCAGACACTTCCTCTCCTTGGTTACCACTTGAGTTGTTCCAGTGTTGGTTCATTAGGATGGAAGAAGTGTGGCTAGACAAGCGTGGCCCTGAAACCCTGTGGTCCCACAGACTAGAAGCTAGTCCTGAGCCTGAGCCAGAGGAGAACAGGATCCCCAAGCAGAAGGAAACGTGACACAGGGCTGGCCAGAATCCATGTGTAGAATTTGAAGAACTTGGACAAGGAGAGAAAAATCACATCTTTGTCCCCAGTAACTTCTGAGTCTTTCCATCATAAACATAGATACCAGATGACAAATGTGTAAGCAATACCTGTGATTTTGTCCCTGGGAGACATCACAAATATTTTCATGTTATAATGGTTGCCCATATTTCAAAGGATCGTTTATTTATGCTCATCTTTTTGAAATGAGAGAATAATATCAGACAGGCCACTAGAGCCAGTTACAAGTGCGTCAACACCGCGTATGCATAGAATTCCGCACTAAGCTCATTCGCAGGCAGTTCCTAACTGTTTCAGGTTCACTGATGTTCTCCATATTTTGTTTTATACCTTTAAAAACATTCTGAGAAGGGATCACAAGCTTTCAGACAGCCATAGGCACTCTAGCCCAAAGTCCCAGGTCAGAGACACGGCCAAGGAAGCCTGGAGCCACCTGCCTGTTGGCTCTAGGTCATCTGGGGCTGCTCCTGACCTTCCTCAATTTACCCATCCAGGGTTGTGTTTCCTCCTGCACAGCCACTGGCAGGCTTTTTGTGTCTGTTGTGCGTCTATGTATGTGTTTAGATTGATTGATTGATTAATGCTGGAGATTTGAGCCCAGGGCCTCACACATGCTGGAAATTTTCTGCTTGCCCCTGTGCACCCCCTTCCTAACCAGTGCCTTCTCTGACCATCAGGCAATGTTTACAAGTTCCAGACTGGTTCCCGGTTCCATGCAATCCTGTGGCATAAGCATTTGGATGATGCATGTAAAAGCAACAGGCCTCAGGTAAAGTCACCAGCACCCTGCTTCTCATCAGAAATCCCTCCCACCCCAGGGACACGAGCTCCTCAGGAAACAGGCTCCCTTCTTCCCTTAGAGCCAGCCCATCAGCTCTGCTCCCAGGCACTCTGTGGGATTCATTTGAAGCCAGACACCCCTCACATAGCACCAAAACTGGAGGCCAGGAGAACTTTGGGTCTGGCTCCTGTGTCTTTTCCACTAAAGGAAATGCCACAAAAACAATCACCAGAAAACAGGGAGGTGGCAAGGGCCAGCTCCAGCATCTATCAGAAAGCTGATTTCATAGGCATCTCCAGACTGACTAATGGACTCCCAAGCCCCACAACCCTTGAAATGCTAGTGGCGCCTAGCTTACTTGAGGCCAGCCCAGTGCTGATGCATGGGGGACGCTGGCTGTGAATGTGGGCTCCCTCCCCACCCTCTCTTCAGTCATGCTGAGCGCACTGTGAGATGGCTCAGTGGTCTAAAACACCTGCTTAGGCAAGCTTAGGGACCACAGTTGTATCCCCAGCACACTTACTGTGCCAGCCCCACCCACAGGGCAGGCTGAGCCGGCCATACCATACAAAATTAAAAAATAAATAAATAAATAAATAAAAAAGGAATCCCCTGTCCTCCATCCCGCTATGTGAGGTTCTATTACTGTCTGCATTTTGTGCTTAAGATCCTGAGGCTCAGAAAGAGGCAGTTCTTCAGGTTCCCACAATTAAGGCACAGTGGAATTAGGACCTACGCTACGGCCACCTGACTCCTGATCCTGACCTTATGCCCCTACTTCACCTGTAGGACTGCAGCCCTTCCAGGGCCCTGGGAAGGCAGCCCTGTGGGCCAGGCTTTCAAGAGACATGGCTATGCCCTCTCAGAACCAGATGGGGGCAGGCTGGAGCTTCTTTTTGCAGCCAACCGGCAGGCAGCATTAGTGTTCCTATCCCTAAGAACCCATGAGGAAACTGAGGACTTTAGGTCCCTCTCCGCAGCCTATGTGGGGGCAAACACACAGCATGGACTAAATGGTGGCTGCTTCCAGAAGGTAGGTCTGAGGGGCCCTCAGCACCAGGTGCTGGGCCTGCAAGGACACAGATTTTGCCTGCTGGTCGACATGTTAAGCCTTCTTGGCCCCTCAAAGTGTTTATTTTGTAAACAGAGGGAGGTCAGTAGTGGCAGGTTCTAGGGCTCTGTCCTCAGTTTGGTCCTCCTGAGGATTCTCAGTTGTAACATAGTTGAGGTTGTATATGAGGAACTGGTTGGGATTACAGATGGTAAGAAGTTGGAAGAATTATCAGAAAGTTCTCAACAGACTTAAAGAACAGAAGACTAATATGAGGGAGGGCTGGGGATATAGCTCAGCAGCACTGTGCCTGCCTGGCAAGCCCAAGGTTCTGAGTTTGATTCCAAAAAAAAGACTAATATGAAGATAAATTTGAGTTACCACAGAGAGATCCAAATCAACAGCACTGAGTCATCTGACTCACCTGTGACCCTGCTAGGAATATCCCAGTTCCTCAGAGATGTGTACTAAAGGACAGTCACTGTAGCACTGCTCTTGAGAGAACAAGAGAAGCTGGCCTGACCTGTAATAGATCCCTGCTGTTCAGGACTGGGTAGCCATTAGGAAGCTGGCACAGCCTGGGCAGAACCCCATGGTACCAGTAATTAAGGAAAGGGCACAGACATAGGGAAGGATGACTTCACCTGTGTTAACATGCGTAGATAGTTGGCATGGTGGTGCGCGCCTGTAACCCCAGCACTTGGGAGGATTGCTGCAAGTCAGAGGCCAACCTGGGCTACATAGTGAGCTTAGGCCAGCCTAAACTACACAGTGAGGTTTGGTTTCAACCCTGCCTCAAAATGCATACACATAATGGCCATATGTATGTTTGTGCATGCGGGTAGACTTTAATTCTGCCATCTCTACAATACATACGCACATATATTGATTTAGCATTCTGTGGGTCAAACCCAGAGTCTTGGACATGCTACATGCACACTGCTGGCCCAGCCTAAATATGCTCTGTACATGAACATCATTCCCATGGTCAGCTGTCCTCTCAGGGCTATCCACAGAGCACAGTACGGAGGCTTGCATAGGCTGCCCACATCAGATGATGTTAGAACTGGACCTGGAACCACCCTACCCCCGTGGCCCTCCGGGCATATCTAAGTGCCACTGGAGAGCACAGCACACTGAAGCTCACCTGCCACACCACACACTGGTGGCCTGGAGTCTATGTGCAGGATGCCAGGTGGCTGCTGGAGGAAGAGGCAGGACCTTGGTCTCAGCCAGGGGAGCCCTGGCTGAGGAGGCGTGTCCCTGTGCATGAGCAGCCAATGGGTGGCAGCACTGCTCCGCAGGACCAGCTCAGACTCCGGGGGATTGGTCTAAGGGCCTCACCAATGGGGTTTCACCTGCTTGCGAATATAGTGTCCCGGGCAAATCATGCCAGTTTTTTAAAGGCTTTTGTTCAGTTTTGAGAAGGAGGGCACAGAACATGTTTTTCTCTTTCTCTCTTTGATCTCTGATATACTTTTCATCAAATCGCCCCAGTCTGCGCCATAATAGTAGAAGGTGGACAGCAGCCTAGCACTCAGCAGCTATGTGTTCCTGAATCCGCTGGTGTCGGCACACATGCCGCCGCTCGTTCACCCATGCTCGTCTTTTCCCAGTTCTCCCACTAGCTACGCCAGGGACGATTTTCTGCACCTCGCTGTCCGGCAGTGCCGCTGTGCACATTCTTAAAGCGATCTCCTGCTGCATGCAGATGCATGTTTTCCTAATGCATCATTTTAACCAAATTGGTATCAAGATGGGTTTATTTCAATGAAACAGTTTCTAATGAAATTTCTTGGTCCCCACAGCAGTGCTGGGAGAGGGGGTCTGAGGCTGGGACACCCAACCCTGGTGGTGGCAGCGCCCAGTAATCAGGGCTGGGTTTTACCCTGGAGCATGGCCATGGGCAGAACCTGGAGTTTGTCATGTCCTCATACTTCCTTCCTCTGCTGGGTTTTCACTTGCCATTCTCTGCCATCCCCTAGTGACATACCCCTCCTGCTGGGGTCCCCTCCAGAGCTGCATTTATGCCCCGTATGTGTACCTGTGAAGTTTGTCCTCCCCGTCCCGAGTGAAGTTTTGTTTTGATGGGAGGATAGTGTTTCAGAACATTGGAGTAGGATTCCTACTCACTGCATATTAAACCCTGCAGCCTTAGTGTCCTCATCTGCATAATGGCGGTGCTCTAGCACCTGCCTCCTAGAGCCAATGTGAGGATCAGGGCCCCGCACATGAAGCACTCAAAGCAGTGCCTGGCACAAGGTGGTCACTTAGTGGTAGAAGCTGTTACTACTGTGCCATGTTCTCCCCTCACCTGACCTGCTCCTTCATAGCCTGTCTAGGAAAGGCCTGGTCCCTTCCCCTAAGCTCCACCCCCTGACCTTTTCCAAGCACTCTTTACTAGAGGCAGAGTTTTCTCTTCCAGGTACCTGCAAACCTTATGTCATTTGAATAAGTCTCTGCAGGACTTGACGTGACTGAAAAGGCTTCTGGGAGCCCAGGCTGGGCCTGGCGCAG
This sequence comes from Myocastor coypus, assembly GCA_004027025.1. Classification (NCBI taxonomy): domain Eukaryota; kingdom Metazoa; phylum Chordata; class Mammalia; order Rodentia; family Myocastoridae; genus Myocastor; species Myocastor coypus. The sequence goes on from PVJA010000456.1 coordinate 115,982, forward strand.
AAGAGCAGCCCTGGACACAGACTGTGAGCCAGGATCTGGGAGCCGTGCAGCCAGACTGAGGGGCCATGGCCTTCGGTCTCACAGTCCCAGAGGGCTCCCCAGTGTCAGATCCACCTGTCAGTTCCCAGTGACTCTCGTGGCTGACTCTGCAGCACCATCTTGCAGGGCAGTGGTCAGACCCCAGACTGCACACCCCAGCCCTCTCTGGGCCTCATCTGTCCACCAGCTGCTTCTGCGCCTAGAGAACATTTGGCCCACGTTGGGTTCTCCATCCTTCCTGCTGCAGACAGTGGACAGCATTTACCTGCGAGTGAGGCCAGACAGCAGGGACAGGCTGTGGAGCAGGCCTGTTACACCCCAAGTGCGTGGGGCTGCTCGCCTACCGGGCTGCCTCAGATTTTGTACAACCCCTGAAGCGTCTTCTGTGTGTGTGCTGTACATGTGTGCGTGCAAGCGAGTGTGAAATCTCCAAGAAACATGCATTTTGGCACAAGACTTGTGACATCACACACTTCATTTGCTTTGAGGCCCTGCTTGAACCTTCAGTAATAGCCTTGTCCACCAGGAAAGGTCAGAGTGGGAGCCCAGATGCCCCTGTGTTAAAGGTCCCTTGTGTTCTTTTACTGTAAACAAACAATGCCTTAAATTGTGTCTTGTTTTCTGTTCCTATGGGTGCTATTCCTCTGGAAGGCCTGCTCCCTGGGCCCTGGGGCCCTTCCAGGCCTTGTTGCTGTCGGCCCTGCTGATGGCCTGCTTGCTTCCTCCATGCCCTCTCCTGGCTGGGGCACTTCCCACAGCCCCTGCTCCTGCCATGCCCACGTGGGAAGTTGTGGAATTTTCTGTCAGCATCCTCAGAGCAGCTTGGAAGCTACCATGCTCACAGTGACTGGCCACACAGAAACCACTTTATGCCAACATCGCTGTGCAGGGCAGGCTTCTGCTTCCCTCAGTCAGCTCATCCCTTTGCCTCCACCACCAGGGCAGGCCCGCTGGGGTTCCTGACTACACTGGGGACCGAGTGACACTGAGGCCTTGTGTGCCCCCAGTCTTGCCTCCAAATGCAGTCACCAGCAAGTTCTCCAAGTCTAAGGGCATAACTGTTGATGGCCAAGTGACAGGAAAGCCAAGCCCTGGAGTGTGAACATCCGACCTCTACATTTGTGTAAGAGCTCTTCCCATGAGCGAGGACCTTTATGTATCACCTTTTGTCATACTTTGAAGGGACTTTCCATTTGCACAAATACATTTTTATTCAAGAAGAATTTGCTCTTTATCATGACAGCCTGAGTTTCCCACTTTCCTCCCCACCCCATTTTATTTGGATGTTTTAATGCTGAGATGGAAACCCTTAAACCATTTTATGAAAGAGACTGAATTTCTGGGTCCTTGTCCTTTTTTTTTTTTTTTGGCTTCAGAACTCAGAATAACCAAGCATCAGTCTACCCTGAAGAGTTTTTTGGTAAGAAGCTTCGAAATAACATCATTATTAGTAAACTGAAAGAGGTCAATTGAAAAGCTACCAAAAGACCCATCACTGTATTTTGATCAAAATGTTAATAGATTCTCTGAAATTTAAACGAATTGGTGATGAAAATAATTGTCATCAGGGTGGTGCTTTGTGGTTGAACTTCACAGTGCTCAGAAGCTAACCCTCTTTCAGAGCAAAGACTAGACACTCTGGTGCCAAGAGATTCTAGGAGGGAAGGTTAATGCCGTCGAACCTTGACCACAGCTGCCTTGTGCGCCCACCTGTACCAGGGGTCCACATATCTGCACTTGATTCTACCAACGACTTCAAATTGACATCTGAGGCTGAGTGGCAATGCCAAAAGCTGCAGACACCTCTCACCAGAACTGTGCAGGGGTCATGCTATAGGTGATATTAGCCTGACCCCCTCTGTTAACTTCTGGTAAGTCTTACAGTTGTATGAAAGTACAAGACTGGAATATCAGCTACTTATTTTCCTTGGGCCTTTCTACTCTTATAATCCTGTCCTGGTTTTTCACACATGAAATATTATCAAAGCCCATCCCCAAACCCCAGGATTTCAGACTCCACTAAAGCGGATAGTCTTCTATCATTTCCACATTTTTCTTATCCTTCAAAAACATTTTCTTCTGAGTCTAATTTGAAAGAGCACAGTTGCAATTCTTTTCAAATTGTTTAGTTTTTGACTAGTGGAGACTAAGCCCACATCCCCTTCCAGAAATATTCTTACCTTAGACTCTTGAAGAATCTGGACTTTGTTGACAAAAGCCTTATAGAATTGTCAGAGCCTTGAACACCTCAGAAGGGTTCTGGAGATGAAGCTGAAAGCTTACTGACTCGCCAGGCAGGGACTTGGGCCAACCCTGTGAATAGTGCTTACGTCTTCCCAGTGCTGGTTGTCTCCCAAGCTGCAGGTAAGGAGGCCTGCAAGCAGAGGACAGAGGCCCAGGCACAGACCACAGAGCAGGGAGGTCCTAGGGTGGCTTCTCACCTTGGAGAAAAGTGTTTCTCTCTAGCTTCTTGATTATTCGTAGTGCACAACTACATGTGAATCTCGAAGGTACTATGTCTTGTGTGCATATACTGTCATTTTTCTCTCAGCAAACAGATGGTGGCAGCCTAAAAGGAAAGTAAGTTGCACAGTGCTGTCTACAAACTGGACTAGGTAGCTGGCAATAATAAGTGTCTCAAGAAGAACCCAGTCACTCACATTGCCTTGGTAGTATTTTATGTCCCTCTTAGTTGAACACTTTTATTATTATTATTATCATTATTATTATTATTATTATTATTACTGTTATGGCCAGCTCAGCCTGCCCTGGGGGTGGGGCTGGCACAGCACGCAGTGCCGACCAGGGATCGAACCACTGTCCCTGCAGTTGCCTAAGCTTTCCTAAGCAGGAGCTTTAGGCCACTGAGCCATCTCACTGGCCACTGAACACATTTTTTAAGCCAAGATCAGCAAAGTGTGCTCTGAGAATTGAAGTATTTTCTGGAGGATGGGTTTGGTGGAAGGCTGTAGTTGTTCTGAATGCACCCAGGGAGAACACAGCAGCCTTGCCTCCTCTGACCAGATACCCTCTCAAGCACCCAGTCAGATGGAGGTGCTGAGGAAGTGGAGCCTTGGAGGACTTGCTTAGGGAAGAAGCTACCGTGATGGCCAGCTGACTTCTAGGGCATTTCTTTTTTTTCACCAAGACTCCCTGTATTTCTTTCATCATGTAACTCCCAAATCCCAAATCCAAAAAGGTATATTATTGGGGATGTGGTTTTAAGATGAAAAGTGGTCTATGAAGTAGGGAAACCATCTGCAAGCCAAGCCTGCTTTATTAAAGCTCAGGTGGGGTCCAGAGCTCTGCACCCACATTGCTGATGCAGCCACCAGGTGAATGTTGCCAAAAGCACAGCCTCAAGTTGTGTGTGATGTCATAAATGGCTTTAATCAGCTCCACATCACAGTGGCATATTGGGTAATTGTGTATCTTTAAAAAGTCCCTTTGAAATAATACGTTGTTTTTTTTAGAAAACACCCATTTCATTCATTCATTCATTCATTCATTTCTTAATTCTAATTTCTAGTGAGTCCTTCCCATGTACCAGTCTATAATCAGGATACAAATGATTGTAAACAAGAGATCAAATAAATCTCTGCTCTTGTGGAGGTGATTGTGTAATGAACAAACAATCCCTACCTACCCACCCCTGTATCTCTTCGAGCAAGACCCTGCTGCTTCCCTGGGCCTGGGTACAAATGCTGTGCAGATTATTCCAGAAGGGATTCAAAAGGCCAGCATGACTGAATAGTCTTGCTAGAGGCTGGTGGCTCAGAAGAGCCAGGCACCAACTGGTTGAGTACATAGAGGAGTCCAAAGAAGGACTGAGAGAGGGTCAGAATGTTCACAGTATTTGTTTCATAGGTGTCCGTCTTTTACTTCAGTGTTAAATTCAAGTACAGCATGGGTGACAATTGCACTGTCTAGGGTGTTGAGGACTTGAACTGTGGACATTAGTCCACTCATAGCCTGCTGCCACACCAGTGGGCAGCCTGGCAACCTCTGCTCACTGCAGCAACACAGCAGATCATCTGTCCATTTTACAACCATCAGTCTCTATCCATTTCTGGATGACTGTGACCATTCAGTAATGAAATAACTGTAATTAATTTATTAGTACAGTGTAATCTTTAATAAATTTTGTGCCAAAATGCATGGTTTTCCACTAAGCATTCAAAAGGTTGCATAGAGAGTAGTTTTCAATTTCTTATGTATTCTTCCAAGTAAGTTGAAAATCAGTTTCTACATTTTAGTTGGGTTCTTGTTAAATCTGCTGCATTCTCCTGCGCTGTCTTTTTTCCAGCCGACCCTGCATGCAGTGTGAAGGACTTTCTCTAATACTTGTAATTGTCTCACCACAGTAACCACTGAACATCAGCCCTCTGTGGGATTCTTTAGATTTTTGGTGAAGTATTTTGTTACCTCAGTCTTGTATCAAGTTGCTGTATTTTTCAGCTTGTTACACTGATAATTGTTTCACTAATTAAACACTTTAATGTACAGACATCTTTGTTTACTTTGAAATTAAATGTGTTTTCCAATGAGTGTCGCTCAATTTATTAAAGCCACAACCTGCAAACATCTGCTGTGCTGGATACAGACATGGAGCAGGTTTGAGGCCCTCAGAGCTCAGCTGAGTAACCAGCACTTGAGTAACAGGAGCAGGGCTCCTCAGGGGAGACAGGGACAGCACCGTGGCCACTCAACGGGAAGGAGGGGGACCTGAGGATCCTTAGAGGGCTATTTGGAGATTGAGTTCAGAGGGGGCAGAACACATAAAGGTTGGGGAAATCGGGATGAGGGGAGCAGAGAGAGAGAGAAACAGGCAGGATGCAGGTGGGGAGTAGCAGGCGATCCTTTGCAGGGAGGTCATGCGCTCTAAGACTGAAATGTTATATGAGCAGAAGTTCCCGATGCCAAGCAAGAAGCAAATGTATTCCAGCTCACTTAGAGGAAAAGGAGAGCCGTCTTACAAGGCTGTCTCATGGAAATGGGATAGGAACCAAAGGAGTCCCGAGGGCTCCTCGAGTCTCACCTCCAGGCATCTCCTTCGTTTGCTCTCCAGACTGGCTTCACTGCTTCAAAGCGCAGCAACAAGGAAGGCCAGGCTTTCCGCAAAAGCACCGGAACATCTCTAAGAGAGTGCAGCAGGAAACTGATAGTGGGATCCTCTGTCCCGACCTTCCTCAGTTTTTTGGCCAGTGCCTTCCTGGGCTACAGTGATTGATTCTCTAAGCAGGGGCTCCCATAAGCACACCCCTCGGGCTCTGCTCCACTATCCCCATTCTACGCCAGTATAGTCACATTTCCTAGCTGTGACAAAGTCCTGCTTGCTGAGGGGGCCCCAGCAGGCTTCCTTTTCATGTCTTTAGCAGCACAGTTACCCAGATGGATCCTTACCCCTAGCCACTGTACAGCATGGCAAGTCTCTGAGACATGCCCCTGACCTAGAATGAAGATCATAAAGGGATTTGTCTCAAAGTTGGGAAGCAATAAATTGAAACTTCGAGCTAGGCATGGTGGCGCACGCCTGTAATCCCAGCACTTGGGAGGCTGAGGCAGGAGGATTGGTGTGAGTTTGAGACCAGCCTGGGCTACAGAAGTGAGCTCAATGCCAGCCTGAACTGCATAGTGAGACCCTGTCTCAAAAAAAGACCCCAAAAAAAAAAAAAATCTTAAATGCACAAATGGTAGCCTGCAAAGCTCCAGTTTCTCAGCTTTGCTACAAACACCCAGCAGGAAACAGCATTACCTTTGCTTGCAGGATGGAGCGATCCTAAACTAGTACAGACTTCACGAAGTCATATCTATTTAGCCAGGAGAGCTGGCCACACCCAGGCGCACAGGGAGAGAGTGAGAAAGGCAGAGTGGGAGGGACTGGCGGCGTGGGCGGGTCCACTCGCACGCAGAAGTGGGACCTGTCGGTGTGGGGCCGTGAGAGGTCAAGGGTGCTAGCCGGTCTACAGACCGCGGGTCCGGGAAAGTACAGGCGGGACTCCAAGGGCTGGAGTCAGGCATGTGGGCGGGGCGTTGCTATACGATTGGAAGGCAGTGGAGGGACTGAGGCAAGAAGGAACAGGTCCTCGACACTGAGGGAGCCAAGCCGTGATGTGAAGGCCGGGCTGCGGAGACACCCTCAATAGCTGAGGGGCAGGTGGGTCGGGCCGTGGTCGGCGCTGAGGGACAAGGCCTTGGACGGGACAGAAGTGAAGCCGAGGTTGGTAATTTGGTCTGAAAGCTCTGCAGAGAGGTGAGGGCAGGTGGGAGGACCCAAGCGGGCGGTCCGGTAGGGGCGGGACTTGGGGCGGAGGCAGCGTCCAGACTGGCGGGTTGGGATTCAGGGCGGGGCAGGGGCGGGGCCTGGTCAAAGCTGAGGGGCGTGGGAGCCGCTGAGCCAAGTTTGAGGCGGAGTCTGGGCGGGGCCTGGGCCTGGCCAGTGAGGAGAGGGCAGCGGAGTTCAAGTTCTGGGCGGTCCCAGGGCGGTCCCGGGGCGGGGCCTGGGTCTGGCCCAGGGGCGCGGGGCGGGGCGTGGGCTGCGGCGAGCGAGCCGAGCGTCCGGCCGAGCCCCGCCGAGGCCCGAGCCCACCCGAGTGCTCCCGAGCCCGTGGCCCCCGCCCGGGGCGATGGAGCCGGAGCCTGGCAGGGCAGCCGCTGCGCTCCTGCGGCAGAAGAGGGCGGCGCTGCGGCGCAGGGGGTGCAGCTTCGAGAGCCCCAGGTACCGCGGCCCGGGTGGGGTGCGGCCGGGAGGGGCGGGAGCTGGGATCCAGATACGTGGGGGTGGCGGTCCGAGGGGCCCGCGCGTGGCGAGGCAGCGAAGCAGGAGGGGCCGCCAGGCTGCAGAGGCTGGGGTCCCAATAGCAGCCCACAGAACCCTCGGCTCGGGGGCAGGCCAGGCACTTGCGACGTGTGCGTCTTAGGCCGTGGAGAAAGTGCCCTGCCCGGTTCTTCTCAGGGCTCAAGGACAAGGTCAGGAAGAAGCCCCTGAGGTCTCCCCTCTGCCACGCTTGCTCGCGCCCGGGTGCCGCACACCTGCTGCCTCCGGCCCCACCCCTCCACCCCACCCCCATCCCCCTGCGGCGCCCTTGGCCCCCTCCCACCCCCCTGGGAGGACGCTTGCTTCCACTGGCCGAAGTAGTCAGAGCCGCTCCCGGCCCCTACCCTCCTTACCTGGAGCCCTCCCAGGCGACCAGAGCTTCCCACTGTGCAGCCTGGCCTCGGACACGCCCTCCTTCGGCCAGCCGCCGGCCGGCGGGCGGGCCTGGGACCTAGGGTGCGTCTTTCTGCTTCCCAGTCGCTCCTGTTGGTCCTACTTTTAGGACCCATCCCCTTCCTCAGGATCCAAACGCCCCCTAGCTAGACTTCCTAAACCCACAGCCCCCTTGACCTCTGGAGTAGTCTCCTTCGGCTGAGACCCTGCGCTCTGGCACACCCTTTAGGAAGGAGCTCTCCATCAGCCGCAGCAGTGATGGGGACTGGGGGAGAGATGAAAATGGTGAGGACGTGGGCCTTCAGCCCCCAGTGAAGCAATAAAGATGGTTTGCTTGCTAAAGCCTTAATACGAGACGAGGCCCTTAATCAGGCCCCTTTGCAGCTTCAGTCCTTGGCATTCCCTGCCCGCCCTTGGTGTCCAGCAGTTCTGATTTGAGTGCAAGAGTGGTGAGGATGAGAACCCCAGCTGTCCCAGATCAGGCAGAGGCATGGCCCGTCAGACATTTACTGTGTGCGAGGAACAAATGCCTGGCTGCTGCTGACTCCTCCCTTGTTCTGTTTCTTATCAATGCCCTTACTCCCGTCATGCTCATCTGTACATACTTGGTCCTGAGATTTCCTTGTCAAGTAGACCTCCCGCGGGAGAAGTCTTCCTTCAGGGCAGCTCTGTGTATCTGCTAGCTCCTCCGTGTTGCTCTGTGTGTGACCTGGGTGATATATCTTCCCTGCTACAAATACAGTTCCTGTCCTCATGGGGTTTCCACACTTGTGGCTGGTGCATGAAGGATGAGAACAGCTCTACCAAGAGGTGGGGCTGCAGAGAACCGGCAGCAGGGTGTAAAGTAGCACCGTCCTGTGAAGATGTTCTGTAACCCACCCCATCTCATTCCCGAGCTCTTAGCACCTGTTGAAGTTGAACCCTTGTTATGCTGCTAGATCAACTGAAGACATGAGTTTAATTTTTTTTTTTTTTTTTCACTTTTAGTGTAACTGTCTGTCTCAGTTACTATGCTCTCGTTGCTGGGACAAATATCAGACTCGCAAGCTTAGGGAAAGAAAGGTTTATTTAGCTCCCAGGAGCTGGAGGTTTCAAGACCCTGGAGGAGAGGCTGGGGCACCACCGTGTCCTGGATGATCCACTCCATCCCTCCAAGAGAGGCCTTCAGGCCTGGGGTGGGTAAGGGCAGAGGAGGCGCCTGCCGTCAGTTTAAGGTTCACACCTCCCTAGCCCCGCCCCTCAAGCCCCGCCCTGGTCCTTTCGCCCCGCCCCTCGAGCCAAGTGCTTGACAGCTCCATGATGTACATGAGGTTTTGCAGGGACAACTAGATACAAACCATAACACTGTCTATAACTGATATTTGCCATAACAGACAGTGACAGTTTAGAAAATACGTCTTCCTCTGAATTCCCACTTAGACCATCCTCTCCTTTGTTGGCCTGGCCTCGTGCCTGAAACACTAACCACCCTTAGCACCTGACTAAGTGACTTCTTGCCCTCCAAGATGTTTGTTCTCCATTCGACATGCCACGACATCTTAACAAACCTTAACATAATAAGGATTGCCAACTTTTCTGATCATAAAAAATAATTTTGTGGGAGGAAGTTTAAAAAACCTGAGAATGACAAAGAGGCTGATTACCTTTTTGTTGACACATAATCCCGCTAAGTATCCTCTGGTCTTTTCTTTCATGTGAATGCATGTACTTATATTAACATTTTAAACATACTTTCACTTAATACACTGTAAGAAAACTAAATTGCTCTATGCTGTTCTGTCATAGATATATTATAGCTGTTTCCCAAAAATCAGGCCTAGCTGAAAAATAATCCATCTTGAAAACTGGAGGTCAGAAATGCCAGCCTCAGTCAGCCTGTCCTTACAGAGTCACCGTGAGGCAGGAGTCCTCAGCCACTGTACCTCCTGTGTAGGGCCTTCAAGAATCTGGTTTAACCACCTTTACCCAATCACCTTGCCGGCATGGGAGGGCACGCATTCTTCTCCATTTCATGATTCTCTTCTTGGCTAAATATCCTGTGCCAGCTCTAATAACTGGCACAAAACAGAGCAAATAATGGGTGCTGAAGGAGTCAAGAACGGCCCGAGCATTGGGCACCTGTGCTGATGTCAGGGAGAAAGACCAGCAAGGAAACCAGAGGCGCCGGACAAGACACACAGGTGGACAGCTTGTGCTGTGTTCTCCGTGATTTTGTGGAAGTCCTAACAGATGGTACTCAAGAAAGGTTTGGAGCAAGACAGACAGGGGTTCAAATTTCTGCATTCTCACTCATCACTGTGTGTGTAGTTGGACACGTGCTTAACCCCTCTGAGCTTTTGTTGACTTGTGTGTAAAATGGCCTATCTGGCAGTGATAACGCAAGACTTTTTGGTGATGCCGAGGATGTGTGCCAGGACTTTCACACTGAGCTACATCCCCAGCCTTTTTTTTTTTTTTTAATTTTAAAAAGAGACAGAATCCCATTAAGTCACTGAGTTGCCCACACTGGGCTTGAACTTCAGCTTCCCAGAGTGCTGAGTTTACAGGCATGGTGTGTATGCAAATTTATGTGAAGTGCTAAATATAGTGGTGTGATGGTACACACCTGTAATTCCAGCGCTCGGGAAGCTAAGGCAGGCGGATTGATTTGAGCACAAGCAGCTTGGACTGCATAGTGAGCCCTGTCTCACAAAGAGAAGAATAAAATCAAACAAAAACAATGCTTACTTGATTAAATAGTAACTACTACTGACAAAAAATACCTTTTCCTACCCTTCCTGATTAGATTGCTTGGATGAATGCCCCTTGCGGATGAACACCACTGCTTTCTTCATTCTCTTTTATTCTCCCCTGCCTCACTGTGTTCCATTCTGGGGGTGCAGGCTGAGAAAGAAAGGGTGAAGAGAAAGATAATAAATACCTAGGACTGGTCAGAGTAACTTTTGGGAGACATACAGAAGTAAGAAGTATGGAAACACTTATTTTATATTAAGCAGGGTATTAGAAAGGTACTTGGCTTTTTTTATCATTCATTCATTCATTCATTTATTTATTTATTTATTTATTTATTTATTTATTTGTTTGTTTATTTATTTATTTGATACAAGGTCTCACTGTGCAGCTCCGATTTGCAGTGATCCTCCTATCTCAGCCTCCCCAGCTCTGGGATTACAGGCATGTGCCACCAGGACTAGTATGGGAGGCCAGCTCATGGCATGCAGTACCTGAGATGGAACCGGGTCCTTGCACTTTGCCAGGCAAATGCTTAGACCACCAAGCTATCTCTCCATCCCAGTGCTTGACATTTTCTAAGAGATACATCTTTTGACTTTTGTCCCGTCATGGTGTTCAGAAACTATAGTCAATGAACATGAATTCTTTTAAGTTACTCTCCAGTTGCTGAGTGCCCCTCTTGCCTGAGCCACGATTCTGAAGCACAAGAAGACTCAGCTCTGAAGGGAACTTTAGCCATTGCTTAGGTCAGCCTCTCAGGCTGTGGTTCTCCAAGTGTGGTCCCTGCCCCTGCAGTGTCAGAATTTCCCGGGAACTGTTAGAAATCCCTTGTTAGACTCCCAGTCCTGTGTGGCTACTCACTCAATCTGGGGCTGAGCTCGGGGGCTGGTGTTTGAGAGCCAGTGTTCCAGGCCTCTAACAAAGTGGTCTTCATGAGGAGGAGCACCTACATCAGGGTAGTTAGAATTTCTCTTCCTAACAGGCTCTCAAGTGATGCAAGAGCTACCCGACCCGGAACATAACTTTTAAAATGACTTCTCTGGGATAATGCAGGAATATTTTCTGTGCTCACCTTTTTAGCTGATTGTCCAGCTTTTGTGTGTGTCCCATTTCAGGTCAAGGAGCCCATAATGATCAAGGAAAGCTTTTCAGTATAGAGCATCTCTGTTACCTTCCAAAGAGGGAAGTTGGAGCTTGTTTCATTGTCCTTGTGACCATCACTCATGATTCTGCCACGGTAGCCCTGCAGTACCCACGTCTGGGGTTTGGGTTCCAGGGAGAGACGGCAGCGTAGGTTGCAGGCTGTAGCTTCAGGGCCAGGTGTTTCTTGCTTCTGGCTACCTAGCTGTACTTATTAGTCTCTGATAAGAACATCTAGGGCTGGGGATGCAGGGCTGCCATTCTGATTGGCTGGTGCCTGTGCCTTTCCTGTAGTTAAAAATTACAAAAAACATTGTCAAAGTTTATAAATGAGCTGGGCGTGGTGGCGCATGCCTGTAATCCCAACACTTGGGAGGTTGAGGCAGGAGGATCAGTGTGAGTTCACCAGCCTGGGCTACAAAAGTGAGATCAAGGCCAGCCTGAGCTGCATAGCAAGACCGTGTCTCAAAAAGACAACAACAACAACAAAAAGTCTATAAATGACAAGCAGAAAGGAATCATTCAGCTACAGCATGCTGGGTAGATGAAGCTTTGGGGGCAGATAGGTCAGCATGCTTAGATAAGGTCACCGGTAGTCTTCACTTTCTGGGTTGGCTTTCTGCTCATAGAGTCAGTAAGTTAGCTGCTACCGTTTTACTTTGTATTCTAACAGAAAGATCGGGCTCCTTAGCAATTCTAGCACATGTCCCAAGGTTGACATTCATTGGCTGTCTTGGGTTTTCTAGTCATTTCTGCACCAACAACTTCGTTCAGAAGGGGATGAAAGTACGTGAGTGAGCTGCACCTGGGGCTTGTGCACAGCCCAGAGCTGAGAGGTTAAATGACTTCCATTATAGAGATCAAGAGGTCATAGAAATCACCAGGACAATGTATGGACACTGGGGTTGACTTAAAAAAAAAAAAAAAAAAAAAAAACTAAAATGCCATTGTATCAGGGTAACTTTTCCAAAACCAAGCCAGAGGATCGAGGTTTCCATACTTCTGTTCATCTCTAGTTGTAAAAGACTAACTTCAATGGTGAACTTACTTAGGGCTGCTAAGTTTAGTCACATCTGCTGCAGAGCCTGCCACAGTGCATTTTAAATGACAAGTGGAAGACATATTTTCTTCTTTCCCAAATATTGCTCCATACATGATGATATCCTTATTAGCGATGCATGGATCCCACGCCTTTCGGGAACAAATTTGGTGCCAAGACGAATGCTTTCTTGTTCCTTAATGTTGCTTTCCAGGCCAGGATCCATTTCTAAAAGAGCAGTTATCCATTATGCATGCAGTTGCCTTCTTCTCTTCTTCCTTCTGTTTCTTCCTATGCTTGGATCTGATTCTTGTTGTTGTTTTCCAGGAGGCTTCTGGTTTCCAGGTAGTTTTGCAAACAAGTATTTTAATGTGAACTGTCTTCCTAGGTTTCGTTCCTCCGTGTTATGTTGGTGTTCTCTTTGTTTGTATCAGGCCCTTAAGTATTTAATCATAAATAAATCTGCTGCTGTCAGTTGTCTTTTAGAAAAGCAGCTGTCTTCCTGGGAAAAACTATTAAAAGCTGTCTTGCATTGGGCCGACATAATGGGCTCCTAGGGCCAACAGAAGGAAATTAATTTTCATATTATGTCTGTTCTCCTAAGATCAGGGTAGAAACAACTTTTATTATTCATTAAGATTTTAAATTAATGCAAACCAGCTTCCTTTCTTGGAAGAAGACAATAGTCAAATTAGTTTTGCTTTAGAAGGTTAAGATGAGAAATTACATTTGGTCGTCTGGTTTCCAGAGTTGGAAGATCTGAAGAGAGATGAAGTCTGACAAAGAATACTGTAAGGAAATTAGACTTTTTAGCTTCTGCAGTGAAATTCACTGCCATTTTTTCAGGGTGAGCGTGTGTGAAATTTCAAAGCAACATGAAGAGATACACAGATACAGAAAATGCAGAGGTGGGAAAATTAAAATCACACATCTGGTTGTTTATAAAGCCAGGTTTGATGAAAAAAGTTAGCAGATATAAGTTGGCATTGAAGCGTTCTGGCCAGAGATTTTTGTAGGTTTATGATCACCGTAGGGTTGTGCGTTGGTGGGGTCATTTGGACTCCTATAGTAGAGCACCTTGTTATTAATTTATGATCAACAGACATTGGCTCACAGTTTTGGAAGCTGGAATGTCAAAGACCAAGACACTCGTAATTTAATATCTTTTGAGGGCTTCTTCCTCTTAGATGGTGCTTTCTAGAAGTCTCCTGGCATGACAGAAGGCTGGATGAGACCACTGAGCTCTTTTGCACCCCTTTATATTGGCATTAGGCCCATTGGTGAGGGTGGAACCCTCCTGACCTAAGCACCTCCCAAAGGCCTTATCTCCTAGTGCTATCACATTTGGGGTTCAGTTTCAACATATAAAATTTGAGGGATACAAACATTCAACTATGGCATTTGTAATAATGAAAAAAACAAAGTCCATCAGCAGTTTGCAGTGCAATCCTAACCCTCTGTTAGAAAGGCTAATGTTTCTGATGTGGGGTGGTGTCTGGGGTGTCCATAAATGGTAAGTGAGAAGAAACAAGGTACTTCTGGGAATAGCAAGTGCCGTGGTGTGGGTTTATATGTTCCCTCAAAGCCTCAGCAGTCACAGGGTGTGAGCTCTTCCAAGGCAGCTGGATCTAAAGTTTGTGATTGATTCATGGTGCAGTGCTGGGGTTAAGGGTGTGTGTGAGTGCTACACCTGCCCTAGAGCAGGTAGCCTGCACACAGCAGAAGGGACAGAAAGAAGTGAGTGTCCCCCCCACCGCCCCCACCCTCACTGGTTTGCTGTCTTCTGCCACCATAAACTTGTCCTTCTGCCATGAGCCACCCTGCCTTGGAGCCAGCCAATTATGGACCGAAACCTCCACAAACTGTGAACTAACTGTTAACTTTGGGCATGGAGTATTTTGCCTCAGCAATAAGAAAAAAAGTAACTAAGACAATAAGTGTGTAAAATTACAGATGAGACTTAAAAATCACATATCTAATTTGAAAAAAATTTGGTGGCCATGTTTTAAAGAGAGAAATGAGTGATATTAAGTTAGTTTAACATAGTGTATCTAAAACATTCTCATTTTGACAGGTAATTAACATTAAAAATTACCAAGGTGGTCACTGTTTTCTGGCATGCCTTAAAAACTAGTGTATGCATCCACCAAACCTCTGCGCAGACTTCATGTTACCAGTGCTCTGGATGGTGCAGGTGGGGAAACAGTTTGAAAGCTGAACACGAAGGCTTGTGTTTTATTTTTGTGTGTAATGTGGCTATGAACACTAGTGACATAGGGAAAGGTTGAAATTTCAGGACAAAGAAAAAAATAAAACCAAAAAAAGATAATTCAGGGGTTGAGATAGCTTGGTGGTTGAAGCGCCTTCCTGGCAAGTCCAAGGACCCAGGTTTGATCCCTGGGACCTCGTGCCATGCCAACCCCGTGCAGAGCTGGCCACTGAGACTGGGCCTGGTGGTACACACCTGTAATCCCAGCCCTGAGGAGACTGAGATAGGAGGATCACCATGACTCCGAGCTGCGTAGCAAGACCCTGTACCAAATAAATAAACAAATAAAAGATCTTCAAAAATCAGAACAAAAGGAATATTGGAAGCACTAAGAAAAGGGCATCAATAATTAGGAAGTTTAACTGATTTGGTGAACTTCAGTTAACTATAGATACAAATCCTTAGACCCTGAGATGTGAAGGAGAAGCCATTGTGTCACGGGCGCATGATGTGATTGGAAACTTTTCTATTTTAAGGAAACAAACTTAGTATTTTTTTGGAAAAACAAAAGATTTTTGTATTTATTGTAAATGTTACTGATAAGGCAAACAAAATGAAGAACTAGGAATCAACCGCTGGTTTTGTAGCCCATGGGAAACAGGGATGCTTGTCCTTCGACAGGGCACCCGCTGGACAGGGCTCACTATGAACAGTGAGGATGAGACTCGTCCCAGAGCAATTCCAGGTGATCAGGACAGAGGACGGATTGCAAGCAACAAACACAGTCCACTCTTTGCAAGAGGCAGTGAGTTACAAAGTTTGTGGGGGTTGACATTTGTTTATTTGGATTTTTGGCTTTCTGCTTTTGTTTTATAAATATGTTTATATCCGGGCCGGGCGTGGTGGCGCATGCCTGTAATCCTAGCACTCGGGAGGCTGAGGCAGGAGGATTGGTGTGAGTTCGAGACCAGCCTGGGCTACAAAAGTGAGCTCAGGACCAGCCTCAACTGCATAGCGAGACCCTGTCTCAAATAAATAAATAAATAAATAAATAAATAAATAAATAAATAAATAAATAAATATGTTTATATCTGATAAAAATGATCCAATAAAGGGAAACATTTTAGAATGAATGAAGAGGTGTTCTGCTTGAGAAACAGATGTTTCACTGAGGAAAGGATGTGTGGACCTAATGATGTAGTGTTCTGCATTGGAAAGTGGCTTAGGAAAAAAAAAGATTGGGTCCACGCAGCAGCGTCTGGCTCTGGGCTAGACCTCAGATCATTGGGTGTGAGGTGTAATAAGGCAGGGTGGACTCAGTGCATGAGAGGATATTGCAGGTGGCGGTGCCGCTGGTGCTGCGGTGGCTGGAGGATGCGGCTCCGCTTTATAACAGGAGCCCCTGAGGCACCTGTATGGTAGCTGAGCCTTTCTCACCTTGTGTATGTTTTCAGCACACTTTGGGATATAGCAATTTTCTTTTTCTTGGGGTTGGGGGGGACTGGGGTTCAAACTCACAACCTTGCACTTGCCAGACAGGGACTTGTGCCACAGAGCTATCTCCCTAGCCCCTGGGCTGTAGCAATTCTCGTAACATAATTAAGAAGTCTCAAAAAGCCTTCATCAAATGATCCAAAGCCATAGCAAACCCTGCTGCAGTGTGACAGTGACCCTGGAGGGGTGGCAGATGGGGGCTTTGGCTGCCACTCAGCTCCTGCCTGCTGCTTACGCAGAAATGCTTAGAGCTTTGACCAACAGCTATTTTAAGGCAACTTTTCTCCATCTTCCAGTAAAAAGACACGGTCCCTTTTGGGGCGCACCGGAAGCAGGACCAGTGGTCCTGCCTCTCACTCTGCATGAGGTCACACCAGCTGTTTCACTCGCAATCCAGTCTGACAGGTACTCTAAAGGGAGTAGCAGCAGTAATCTGTTGCAGACAACAGAATCCACTCTCCCTGGTCTAAGCAGAAAGGGATTTAACACTGATACAGGAAATTAAGCGCTTACGGAATCACAGGAAGTGCTGGAAAGCTGACCAGCCTGAGCTCCGGGGACCGCTCGGTTTCGCTGTGATCAGGAAAACAAGCTGCCGCTTCAGGACAGCGCCTCGTCCTGGCTGGGGGTGGCCCAGTGGCCCAGAGGCGAAGCACTCGGCTAGCATACACAAGGCACTGGATTCAGCCAGCAGGACCTACAACAAAAGCCACCTGATCAGCGTCAAGCCAGGAGCTCCTTCGGCCTTTGCGCACTGTAGACCCCCACCGCCAGCTCTGGTTTGATTCCCAAAGCTACCACTGCCACCTACGATTGTTGTAAACTCAGGAAGCTGCTGGCTCCAGCACTCCACACTGCCCTATCAGCTCCTGCCAAAGCAGGGTGATGGCTCAGACCCTCTTGCTCTGCCCAGCTCAGGGCCCATTCAGATACTTGGGTGGGGTCTGGATCATGACCTGTGCTATGGAGCTGTAAAAAGGATGAAGTCGTTTAAGTTTTGCCTTTGCAACTTTTACACAGGGCCAGGGGGCTGAAGTGGGCTTGGAGCGAGTCTCCTGCAGTATGTGCCACACAGTCAGGGTCTGTCTTTAGACAGAGCGAACACAACTTGGACACACCGGTGGGAAGTGGGCAGGACAGACCTCTGGTGCTCTGTGGTGCTGCTGCATAGTTGTACCCACTCTTGGCGCCTCCTTCTTGGGCAAGGAAGTAAAAACAGGCAGTCCAGGTTCATCTAGGGGGACAGAGTGGACTTTGCAGCTTTAATGGTCAGTGAGCTCATAGCACAAGGGGAAGAGAGCTTAGAAGCTCCTGCCTCACATTTTATGGCCAGAGAACAAAATGTCTCCAGCGCGCTGCAAGCCATTAAGTACCTAGTGGTGTCTATTCTGTACCTCAGGCCCAGACTGATGTTCCAGAGATGGATGGCCTTTGCTCTCGTCCTCACGAAGTAGCTGGCTGCCCGTCGGAGACTGTGATGCAGTCGAGTGGTCCGACTGAAGCCGCCTACTCAGGAAAGGCCAAACGCTCCAACATGGCCTCCCTACCGCACACGGATCGTTTTCCTGTATTTCTGAAATTCGCAGTGTCACTTATGCATTCCACAGACTCTCGTGGGCACCTGTGCACGCTGGCACTGGGGAGATGCCAACCCGAGGCAGATTGGGCTCCTGCCCTCCTGTGGCTGATATCCTAGTGCAGGGAAATGGACCACAGGTGACACACAAATGCACTTCTGGGACAACCCCAGATGGGCATCAGAGAGTGAAGGGAGGGCGACAGTGGGAGTGGGAGGCAGCAGCCTTGCGCCCACTCGAGCTCATCCACTGCGCTGTTGGGGGCCAGGTCAGCTCGGACTTCACACTGACCTTGGTTTGACAACAGGCACCTGGGCTGAGTCTGCTTGGGTATAAGCGTTCTCAGCCAGTCGGACAAGGAGGGCGCAAGATGGCGAGCGCCGATGGGTTGGTGGCTTCTTGGGCCAATCCTGAAATGACCACGTTTCCCTCCACCCGCATCATAGCAGGCTGCAGTGCTGAGACTGGAGGCGCTGATGGACTCGGGTGCTGGGGCAAAGGAAGTGGTGACCTTCCTGGCGTGCTTCTCAGGCTGTCCCCACTCTGAACAGGCCACTTGTGCAGAAACCCCTGCACTGGAGCTGCACGTGCTGGGGGTGCCCTCATGCCTCCGGCAGGCCCACTGTCCCTCCCCAGAGCACTTTGCTGAGTCCCCCTTTCCTGCCCCCTCCTCAGCTTTGTCCTGGAGCCTTCAGAAGTGCGTGTGTGGACACTGTGGCCCTGGAGACAGGTCCCCTTGTGCTCTCATTGCTGTCTTGCGGGAACAAGACCACTGCTGTGATTTGTCTTTTGATCCCCATTGAAGTCCTCCAGTCTGTGCCTTGCCCACCTGCCCTCCGCTCCTTTCTGCCTGGCCCCGGGCTAGTGGCTGTGGAACAGGAGCAGAGCTTTCTGTGTGCTCTAGGAACATGGACGGATCCACCTTGAGCCCTTTTATTCAAGCTGCATTCTGCACTCTGGCTGCAGGTCTGGCCTTTTCAACCAGAAAGGCTTCAGAGACATGAATGCTGGCCCTCCCTTTGCGCCATGCCCAAGGCTTCTCTGCAAGGCCCCACTGCTGAGCCAGGCTGCCCCTCTGCAGAACCTGCCTTGCTACCCAGCTTCCCAATTGAGGACCACCAGGACCCACCTGAGAGGCTCTGGGTCAGGGTCCTCCTGGGACACATGGCCCTGCCTTTGACATGCTACCATACTTCTGCTCAATACCTCTGGAGAGGTTCACATGCTCAGTATCCTTCCCTCAGCCTTTCCTGGGACCAGGCCACCCCTTCTTGTCAGAAAGTTGGGCAATAAAAAGAAACCTGCCCTGTCCTGCCTGCACTGCCTGGGCCTCGTCCCTCAGGTCAGCAGCGGCCAGGGATGGCTCCCAGAGCAGTCTTGTTTGCAGCGGGTCTCCAGCTACAGCATTCTCTAGACATTTCTCTTACGCCAGTCCATTGCCTTCTATGTCTTCGGCCATGAGTTCCAAGGAATTACACAGATGGCCAATGTGGCTCCTATCTTTGCAAGAAGTTCTCCAACTGCAAAATACTTTACACCATGAGCCAATAAAGATAAAGTGTCAGAAGGTTAAGAGGAACATACAGTGTTCTAAATCAGAAAGTTAAGAACACACAGGGTAAAAGAAGTGAACTTGTGAACTAAGACAAATGATGTCAACAGAATCTGAACAGTTAGAAAATAAAGGCAAAAAAAAATACATGGAAATCTAAGAGAATGCTAAGCCTAAATTTAGGGTAAAAAAATTAAATAGTAAGAAGGGGGAGCCGGCGAGGTAGCTCAGCAGTCTAAAGTGCAAGGACCACGGTTCCTTCCCTGGCACCACAAGCTGCACCAGCCCCACCCCCAGGGCAGGCTGAGCCAGCCATAACATAAAATAAATAAATAGGAAGGGCATAAGAGAGCTGGCATTTAAATGTTTGAACAAAAATCTTAAAGATTAAAGGGCTAGAAACTAACGTGCTGAAGCAATCTTAGTGTTGTATCTGAGGTCGAGAAGTATGGCCCCTCTCAGCTGAAAAACAGAATTGTAATCATTCTGCCTTGGTTACTTTCCTCCCATTGTTGAGGCAAAATACCTAACACTCAAAATTAAGGAAGGGAAGGTTTATTTAGCTCACACTTTGTAGAGCTAAATTATTTGGCTGGTTCCAAGGAGGGACGGCACGAGGCGGGCGCCTTTCTGTCCCTGACGACGCGTGCAGGCTGCCCGCCCTAGGGCAGGTTTGGCATTCACCCTGCGAATCCCAGCACTGGACGGTGAACCGATCACAAAACTCTAGACTCTGCGGTGCCTGGAAAGCCCACCCTGCCGAGACCACAGGGGGCTTTCCTGGGCCATTTAGAGACAAACCGTAACAGTTTCCTCGCACTGCTGTGGAGAGATGCGTGAGACCTAGGGTTTGCGGAGTGGTCCAGGCTTTGAGGCCGTATACAGAGTTGCAGGCGCACGGAGGAAGAAGCGAGAGGAAAGCAAACGTACCTGGAGGGGCAAGCAAGCAAAGGGAGCGATGGCGTAGACAGCCTTGCCCGGGTCCCCTCGGACACCGTCCCCACCCCTTCAGCGCTCCTGGAGCCCCACAAGGGCACCTGCTCTTGCTTGCCCAGCCCTCACGCCCTCTGGCTGCCTTGTGCATCTGCAGGGAGCTCTGAGTTTGCTGTCACCTCCCACCCCAGCCCCTAGCCCACCAGTGACTGAGGCTGCAGGAATGTGCGAGCCCAGCTGCTCGCCTCAGGCGGGCACAGCTCTGGGGAACCATTTGCTTCGAGCAGCTCTGTCCGAACACCAGAGCCAACTGCATATGGAATGGTGGCTTTTTGACCATCCACATTAAAATTAATTCTAATGATATATCGTTCGACATGTAACTGGTGTAAGAACATATTGATGACAAGTTTTTTTTTAATTAATTAATTTATTTTTTTTTTTAGGACAGGGTCTCACTGTGCAGTTCAGGCTGGCTTTGAGCTCACTTTTGTAGCCCATGCTGGTCTCGAACTCACAACGATCCTCCTGCCTCAGCCTCCCAAGTGCTGGGATTACAGGCGTGAGCCACCACGCCCGGCTTGATGACAAGTTTAGAGCTGCCTTTCATTTGCACTGACTCTCCGCAGACCCGAGTATGCGCTGTGCCTGCACGGCCCCCAGGGTTGCCCATGTTGCATTTGCCCCACAGCCCCCCATGGAGCTGGGCAGCAGCACAGGTTGAATTGAAGCCAAAGCCCTACCCGGCTCCTCCGCGTCTTCTGTCCCACGCTAGGTAGCATGCTTTAGGAGTAAATATGAAGCGTGCCTTGCAGCCACCTGTATTAAGGGCTTGGTCCCCTGTGCAGCAGGGCTCCGTGGGGACCAGTGGAGGAAGTGGGTCGCAGGGGGCGTGGCTTTGAAGGGTTTCTCCAACCCCAACCCCTTCTCTGCCTCTTCTGTCCCTGCTTCCCCCCCGTACCCCCCCCCCCGTTTCTGCCTCCCCTCAGGCCTACACACGGAAGAGCCAGCCCACCAGGCCAAGCCTCTGAAACCTCAGGCAAGCCCCTTCCTGCATGGCATTGCTCTTATCAGCTGCTTTGTCACAGGATCAAAAACTCGACCAACATATTGGGGTTTTGAGAACATTTTCTTAATCTTTTGCATGCAAGTAGCTACTTAGTTCAGAGGCAGTCTGGACTGGGAGATGCTGTCTAAAACAAAGCCCTCAGGGCCCGGCACGATGGCTCAGTGGTCTAAAGCGCAGGATGGCTCAGTGGTCTAAAGCGCCTGCTTAGGAAAGCTTAGGCGGCTGCAGGGCCCACGGTTCGATCCCCAGCACTACATGCTGCACCAGCCCTGCCCTCAGGGCAGGCTAAGCCGACCATAAAAATAAATAAATAAATAAACAAACGAAAGTTTAAAAAAAGAGAGATTTTTTAAAATAATAATTAAATAAATAAATTAATTAATTAATTAATTTATGAAGTAAGAAGGGGTAGGGTACGGGGTGGGACTCAGAGATAGAGTACTGTACTCACATGTGTGAGGCCCTGAACTCAATCCCTAGTACTGCAAAAAAAAAAAAAAAAAAAAAAAAAAAAAAAAAAAAAAAAAAAAAAAAAAAAAAAAAAAAAAAAAAAAAAAAGACGTCATAAAGAGTACTTCTTGACCGAATGCTATCTAAGATTGCTTTTTATTTATGTTTTTTTCTGTTTCCAGGTAATTGGATTTTGTTGGCTTGTTTGTTTATTATTTGAGAGAGAGGAAAACACTGCTAACTGGCTCAAAAATTGTTTCCATCAAAAGGAGCAGGGGAGCCTACAGCTCCTCACGAAGCAACCCTGCACCCCAGCCTGCCTTTCCTGCCCTCCTCAGTGCGTCATCAGGGCACGAGCAAGCGCACCCCAGGAATGCCCTTCTCCATTCAGTCCTATAAACAGTCTGTGCATGAGCTCTACAGGCCTTCCCTGCTGGCGCACCGTGTGCCACTCCCCGGAGCTCTGAGTTTTGATCTTTCTGGTTTCCATTGTTGTTACCACGCTAAGCCCTTTGCTTTTGAATGTGTTAACTAGAAATTAGGTAAACCAACTACTACTGAGCTGCTAGTGATAGGCATGGGTTCCCACTGTTTCTCCAAAAAGCAGAACACTTGGAGTGCATAGACATAGCTTCCATTAGCAAATCAGTGTTGCCTTTTCTTCTAAATAAGTTTGTGATTGTTGAAAGTTTCCTGGATCTTCAGATCTGTATTAGTCCACTTTTCAGTACTATGACAAAGTATCTGAGGCTGGGTAACTTTAAATGTGAAAACATATTCATTTTAGCCCACAGTTCTCATCAAAGGATGAGAGGCTGCACACGGTGCTGGCAGAGTCCTGAGGTGGTGCAGGAAATTACAGGGCAAGGAACAGGGACTGTGCCATGTGTCTGTGCCTCCTCCGGTTTCTCTCTTCTTACAAAGCCACAGGGCTGAGTGATGGGGACTAAGCTCGACGATCTGATTCAACCATAGTCACCTTCCAAAGTCCCCTCTCCTGCACACCGTAGCTGAGTTAAGTTTCTACCCTCTTAATACTTCATAGGAGATTAAGTTCCAACATGTGACCTTGGGGGACACACATAATGCACAGCCACACCTTACACGGTCTCACTGATGTTACTCTGTGCATCGCGGAACTCATGGCTGAGGGAGACGCCGGGCTTGGGCTGTTGTGGGACAGCCCAGGGCCCCGGGGAATGTGGCTCTTCACCCTCGGTGGGCACCTGGGTCTTGGGAGCACCTCCGCGTGCCCCTGCTCCTGGCGTTTGAGTGGGCTGTGGGGTGGGGCGGAGCCACAGCTGGGCAGCCCTGGCCGGTGCCCTTCCTTCTCGGTTCTCAGCGCCTTTCCCAACTCCTGCTTCAGCACAGCGCTTCAGCCTTCAGCCCTGCTGATGGATCCGATGACCAAGGGGTCCTGTGGGAGTCAGATGGCACAAACCCTTCTCTGGAAGGCAAAGTCGTCTCTGTCCTTTGGCATCCAGCCTCTTCAGACGTGGCCAACGAAAGACCCTGAACTCGAGTCCCAGGTCAACCTGTAAGTAAGTAAAAGAAGCAACATCGCAGTTTGTGTTCACTGTGCTCAGAAATAATATACTTCCTACCCTTCAGGGAATGGTCAGGAAGGTGGGGAGTAGAGGATTGGTCAGTGGGGAGGTTGTAGTTCTGTTCTTTGTGTGTGTGTACTTGCAATTGAACTCAGGACCTTGCTTTTAGCAAGCAGGCATTATGGCGCTGAGCTGTACCCTCGGCCCTGCATTTCTGTTCTTGATGATGTCTTAGTCATGGATTTTTTTTTCTTTTTTTCTGGCAATATTTGTTGGCACCTGCTCTGGCAAGGCTCTGAGTCAGGCTTTATGAGGAGAGTAGATTCAGGTCCTGTCAGCAGGAGGCGCCCATCTCCTGGGTAGGTAGCCCCTGGTCAAGAGATCACATAAGCGGGTGCTGGTGACTGTGCTGTGGGCCAGGAATGGATTGCTTTGACTCAGTCCACACATGCACAATGCCCTCCATGTGCCAGCAGCTCCCTGGGGGTCTAAGAGAAGGTGTCTCCCTTAGCCTGGAATATGCAAGGAAAAAATTTCATTATAGGAGAAATTACAATAACTATAAAAAGAGAAAAGACTGCTACTGCTACTAATAATAATGACAACTAATGTGTCCATAAACTCGGAGTACCTTAGCATATGAGCGTATTCTCCAGAGCCTCAGGCATTTGTAAAGATATCAGATAATAATTGTTGGATGAATGAAGAAGCTAGTACAAAGAAGGGGTGCTTGGCTCTCCGGGGAAATAAGAAATGACGAGGTGTGGCATTATGCTTCACTTTAAAACAAAGGGAATGCTTGTCAATTCAATGTAAGAAGTATTTATTGATGCCAAATCCTGGGGAGGGCACGGGTCAAGCTCCCTGGGGAGCCGGAGGAACAGCTAATACCAAGACCCATCGGCCGGTATTCTGTTTCTATGGATCTGTGGTGTGTGAACGAGGACACTGTCAAATGCCTGCCTTCATGGAATGCATTTGCTGGTCAAATCTAGATTCAAATCCCTGCCATGGAGATGAATAAATATCAACTCCAGTGGTGCTAGAAAAGTGCTGTGAGAGGAGGGGGGACCCGCTGGAGGGCAGAGGAGGGGTAGCAGTTGAATACGGCCCCATACGATGAGCATGGCTCAGGCTGGAAGAGAAAAAGAGGCTGCTTTTTTTTCTTCTTCTTCTTCAGAACCAGGGATCAAACTCAGGATCTTGCACTTGGCAGGCAGGCACTTGTGCCCCTGAGCTATCTCCCCAGCCTGAAAAGAGGCTGTTTTGACCAGAGAGAACACAGAGTAAGTGCCCCAGAGGGTGCGTTCCAGGAGTGTTGATAGGTATTAAACCCAGGGTGTTCAGCAAGACCTGCACCACGTGACACTCACCTAGGAAGCTTTAGAATGTGTGGAAGTGTGCTCCGTCTCCCCAGAATTCTCAAGGCACGGATGAGCTACAGCATCAGTATTTAAAACTCCTCAGGTAGCTCATCTATGACAAGTGTTGGAAATGTTGCTCTAAAAGAGCAGCCACCTTTACTACCGTACATAAACTAATTTTGTAGCTCCTTGCATATACCTGTGAAGGAATCGGAGCTTTCTTAGGCAGTGGGAGCCCAATTTGAAATCTGAAAGGATCCTATACCATAGGTAAATTTATAATTACTGCGCTCCTAGTGCATTCAGTATCTACGGGATGTCAGTGTCCATAGGTATTTTGGTGCCGTGAAGAATCTATTTGTCCAGTGCTGGACACCAGCGAAGTTGGCAAGCCAGAGCAGGGCCTTGTACTAGCTCAGATGGTACTGGGAGAGCTGAGCTTCTAGTAGCTCTGACGCACTTTGCTGAGCACCAGTACGCCAGGCTGGACCTTGTATCAGGGCCTGGAGTGCAGAGACGTTTCCTCCCACACCAGCTCGGGGCTCAAACAAGTGCTGTTACCTGGGGTGCCCCAAGAAGATGCTCGGTGGGCAGAGTACTAGGAATCCGAGAACTTCCTAGGCAGAGCTGTGAGCAACCTTCCTGCCCAGAGCAGACCACCTGCGCAGAAGTGAGCGGCCGTAAGCACCACGGCAGCAGGGAGACCATTCTGGTCTGGCCGGTGCCCCACAAGGAGTAGTTGGCAGTGAGCTTGGAGAGGTCAAGAGAAACCAAGACCATGGAGAGTGTGGACTGTCGGCCTAGACTCTAGGCTGGGCAGAGCACGACCAGATTTGTACACTGGAAAGTTCCCTGGTGTCTGTGGGCAGGCAGGTTGGGGCAAGCCAAGTCTGATGAAAGGGTGAGACCTGCCCGGGGAAGAGTGGCAGGTGAGCAGGGGGCGGGGAGTGCTGGGACTGACTGGGGAATATTTCAGAGGAAGGTTAGGATGGACCTGGAAGTGTAGGAAGCGGGGTAAGGAAAGGCGCCTCGAAGTTTCCACTCAGGAACAGAGCGATTCCACTCAGGTAGAAAAGAATAGAGGTCAGATAATTCTGTCAAGGCTGAAGAGGGGCAGAGTCTCATCTTTCAAAGTAGAAAGTACCTAGGGAGGTCTTTGTAACATGAAACAGGCCTTTAAAAAGGAGTAGGAACTTCCTCCTTTTTTTCTTGTCTGTAGATTTGAGCAGCAGAGGTGGAGTAGGAGGTATTCTAGAAAACAAAATTAGCAAGGCCAAGGCACAAAGCAGGGCACCCTGGGAGCTTGCTCGAGGCATAGGTGATATCCCACTCTGCCCCTTTTGTGGTTCCAGAGTAAAAAGTCTGCAAAGTCAAGCAGGAAATTGTGACGGTGAAAGATGCCATGCTGAACACTGGGGACACTGAGAGGCTCTACATGGTTTTTGAGATAGCCAAGAGCAGGTTAGAAGCTGCGTACAAAAATTCATCTCACAGCTACGTACAGTGACTCGAGGGTGGCACTAGAGGAATGGGCTAGGAAGGACTTTGTTGGTTGCCAGGGACAGAAACTCACCTCGGCTCAGCTCCGGAGAGAAAGGAGGATGTGGAGGTGCATTTAACTAAGGAAAGCGAAGGGCCTGGCTTCGGGAGTAACTACATCCGGGGCCTCGGGTGCTGTCAAGTCAGCCTGCTTCTCCCTCCTTCCCCTCTTCCATCTCCCGTCTCCCTGCCCTGCTTCTCCCTGCCCTGCTTCTCCCTGCCT
The DNA here is from genome assembly GCA_004027025.1 of Myocastor coypus. Classification (NCBI taxonomy): domain Eukaryota; kingdom Metazoa; phylum Chordata; class Mammalia; order Rodentia; family Myocastoridae; genus Myocastor; species Myocastor coypus. Next base: position 142,100 of record PVJA010000456.1, read on the forward strand.
GTCAGCCTCCCTTCTGCCTCCTATTCATGGCATGTCACCTCCAGCAGGTTCTGTGGTCCCAGGTAGTGTGACATGTGTCCTCACAGCTTTAGATTTTGAGGGAAAAAAAAAAAAAATCTTCCCCACCAGTTAGAAGAGCCTGGTCAAGGGCTCACACACGGTGGCTCACACAGGTCCCCCTCTAGTTCTTCCAGGGAGCTTCCCTTATGGGGAGACTTGATCTTTCCTTAGCTGGCAAGAACGCCTTGGACATGAGAAAGGAGTGGGAAAGAGGCAGAATGAGATATAATGAGTCATTAAAAAAAAAAAAAAAAAAAGCCAGAGGAGAAGATTTGAGGAGGGAAGACGTAGTCTGTAGGCAATCAAAAAAATAACCTAAATGTGGAGCACAGAACCTCTATATTGAGAATCCCCAGCGGTGGGACCAAGAATCTGCCAGAAGATGTCACCTGCAACACAAAGCCCGAGGATCAAGAGAAAAACTCAGCTATTGCCATTTGCTGGTTGGAAATCCACGGAGCACCTTTGAGACCCAGTGGCCCCTGAAATGGCAGATGGGAAACCCGCTGGGGCATTTGTCACCTTCCCTAACTTGCAGCCCTGATTCCAGGCTATTACTGACCACAGGTGAGATGAGGTTGCTTCAGAGACCAGGATAAAGAAAGGAGGGCTGTCGTAAGCCTGCTCGGTCTCTGCTGCCCCTAAACAGGCATCAGCCAGGAGGAGGAGGGAGAGCTGGAAAAGTTTTTAACCCCCTCTGAATTATCTTCTGATTCTTGTTTACTTCAAGTCTTTTCTGTGGTCAGTTATGATAAACCATAATAAATTTGAATTTCTTTACAAATCTGTACTTCAGACTCCATTTCCCCAGCAGACTGAATTAGTTAGTAATAGTTTACTTTTTAATCTTTTGAGGACAATTGCTGTGGGGTTTTTTTGTTGTTGTTGTTTGGTTTTTTTTTGTTTTTTTTTTTTTAATGTACTTAGTACAGGGTCTACAGGGCCTTACTATACAGGTCGGACTCGTAGTGATCCTCCTGTTTTCAGCCTCCCAAGTGCTGGGGTTACAGGCATTCACCACTATACACAGTCTCAGTCGCTATCTCTGCGCTCCCCAGGCCAGAATGGAACACTGAGAATCGAGCCCTGGTCCTTGTATCTGTCTAAGCAGACGCTTTAATCCGCTGAGCTAGCTGTACAGCTCAATTGCTGTGTATTTCTAAAAGATCTTGTTGCTAAGGTATAATATTAGGCCATTTTTAATTTAGACTTTTAAAAAAGCAGAAGCTTTCATAAACCTCTGAAAGACCCTGTTTGTTCAAACAGAGGGCTGTGAAGTAAGAGGGTCACTGTTGAGGGGCTTTCTGTGCCCCTGGGCTCGTTCCATGAGGAAACTCCTCCCCTCCCTTGGGGCACGGAGGCTGGCAGCTCCCTCAGACCCTTCTCCGTTCTTCTCTTTCGGCATGTCCTCCCGCCCGTGCTTCATCTTGGCCCCGCCCACTGAGGAAAACACTCCCTAGTTTCCCCGAGGCCAGGGCCGGTCTGTCACAGTCCCTGTTGGAGCCCGGCAGTCGTGAGATGGCAGTTCTGTGGGCCACCATCCCGGCAGACATCCTCTGCAGAGCCGACTCTCCCACAGGAACGCTTGCGGGGAGCTGCAGGAAGCCCACCTGGGTGTAGGACTCAGCCTCTGTGCCCAGGAAACTCTGATAGTAAAAAAACTCATACTTTTTCCATTTGTCGCTGAAGTGCAGCTGACTCCAAGCCCGGAGCAGAAGGGCTGACTTACCGATGCGCACTCAGAGTCCAGCAAGGGTTTGGGTAGTGGCTCTGCTCTGTCTTTCCTTAGTCCCTTGTCCTTGCCCAGCTCAACAGAGGCCCTGGCCCATGGAAGGAAGGTGCTCATGAAGTCTTTCCTAGAGTGAGGAGAATAAGGGTGCTGGCAGAAGACCGGCAGTGGTGTGAGGGGACGCAGGGAGCAAAGGGAGAGAGAGCAAGAAACTACTCCAGATAGTTGGCGTGTAGATGGCGGACACAGGGCTGGACATCGCGGCATTATTAGTAACAGCAAAACCCTGAGAGCCATTCAGCTAGGAGACTGGTTAAGGAAACCATGATCTGCCTGTTCAGTGGAATACTCCGCAGCCACAGGAAAGAATACAGGAGCTTTTGGGTACCGAGGCGAAAGGCTCGCCGTGATACATCAAGGGGTGAAAACAACAAGGAGAGGCTGTGTAACGTCCCTCATTACCTAGGGGTGGGTGGCTCCAGGACCCTTCCCACGTGTCCAGATCCAGGGCAGGCTCCGAGACGGCAGGGCAGTGAAAGCGGGGCTTCAGTTCATCCTGCAGGGCTGGAGTCTGCTATGCTAGCGGGCGCGCCCAGGGCTGCGGAGGTGAGCAGTTTAAGCCTAGCTGCAGGTCCCTTCCCTCAGTTCCTCACCGGCTGAGTACGTGAGGATTCCGTCATTCTGGTCACTGCCGAGGCCTACTCCCTCTATAAATGTTTTGTGGGCCTCACGGCACATGATTAAACCACAGGTGGGAAACTTGTTAACTGCCCGTACCTTCCCAGGCAGAGTGAGCATAGTGGAACCTCGCTTCACTGGGTTTCTACCCACTCCCGTTTGTTCAGGCCCCTTTTAAAGATGTCTGGCCTCAGTCGCATCCATAGGCAGGCAGGCAGTTTTGTCTACTCGTAGTCTTTCACTCAAAGTTAAAGACTATTTTGAAAATGGGTAACTTTAAGTTTCTATTTCTTACATTTAGATAGCAAATCTGCGATTGACGTAAGATGATGTCACCTGCGTGTAACTCACGCATACCCCCTCCCAGGTGCTTTAAGAGTGAGATTACTCACCCTACGTAATGCAGTGTAAAGGCTGCACACATAGTGGTCGTGCCCTACGACCACTATTAAGGAACGATAACAGGGTGAAAGAACTGCACATCTAATGCAGTTTTTTTTTTTTTTTTCAAATATTTTCAACCCACTTTCTGTTGAATCAGCAGATGGGAAACCCCCAGGTACAGAGAAGCAACTTATGCACCCTCACGTGCAAGGACAGGGGAGAGGTGGACGTGTGTAACTGTGTACGGCATCTCTCAGAGATAACAAGAAGTGATCCATGTTGCCAGCCGGAGAGAAAATGGGGCCCTAGGAGCAGAAGCCCTTGCAGCCGTGTAGACTCCTGGGTTTTGAAGCGAGTGAAATAATGAAATAACAACATAGAGATTCAACCCTATTTGTCAGAGGGACACTGTGGAGGGGGCTGGGGACAGGGCCCAGTGGCCGGCAGCTGGTGACGTGAGAGAGGAGATTGGAGATTGAGCGTGAGCTTGAGAGCCTGGAAGACGGCCCAGGTTCTTTGCTAACGCAGCCAGGAGCCAATCCGAATTGGGCGGGGCCCGTTGTGTTTTGGGGGGCTGTAGCCTATGTCTGCAGTTGAAAGTCTGAATTTACAAGTGGGGAGAAAGCTCCTAGGGGAAGGAGTCGTTAGCATAGAGATGGTGTGTGGCGGGCACCCGCAGTGAGGTCCCAGCGGAAGTAGGTGCCTGCACCCAGGGTAGGAGGGTGGAGCTGCTCTCGCAGGCCCTGCGAGCTGAGGACGAGTCAGGGCTGGGCTGGCAGGAAGATGTCTGGCTCTCTGCGAGGACACTGTGGCCCCTTTCTAGATGTTCTCCTCACTGGTGAGCTCTGTGTCCCCTGTAGGAATAATTGCCAAAAGCCACCATTGTCCCCCAAGGAGATTATGCCGTTACCGAGAATCGTATTCCCTTGACTCTTCAAGTCTTCGTGTCTTTCCAATTTGATATTCCTTCAGGACCAGCAACCCGTTTTTTGGTGCTCACCTCAGCTCAAAGTACAGAACAGCACGAGGACAGACTATAAATAGTGATTAGGTAATGTTTGCTTTTTAATCAGTACTTTGAAGAGGCGAAAGGCTGTAGTTGAGCTGCCCTGCCCTGAATTCTCTTAGCCAGCGCTGGTCTTTGTAATTCCCATCTTGGACTTGGAAACAGGCTGGTTGTGCTCTTGTCCTCTCCTGTAGTAAAAAAGGTTCATAGTTGCCATATTTCTGTCTCCTTGCATTAGATTCATCCCTTAGCTTCGTCCACTCTCTCGGGGTCATCCGCTCTGTCAGCACCGGTATCACCTGGGTTTCGTGATTTCATCTCATTTGGAGACCATTTCCCAGTCAAAGCAGTGCAGAGGGCAAACATTTTAGCATAGCTGAGAAAAACATAGTTTGATATCAAAAGCACAGCGTGAGCTGCTTTCCACCCTCCGTAGCTGTGCCCGGAGGAGTGCTGAGTGTGGTCCATACACTTACAATAGTGGAGTCCTCCCAGAAGTAGCCTGGGGCCTCCCCCATGCCACCCACCCCGTCACCTCAAGGCACAGTTCCTATCACTTCTGCAGCATTTATTTTTCTGTTTGAGACTAGATTTCTCACACATTGGCATTGCCTATCAATGGATCCAAACATGTGACCCCAAAATATGTCAGGTTGGCATGAGAATTACCTGGAGCTCAGGCAGCCGAGGAAAGAGAAGCAGGAAAGCTCTTTTTCCTCATCTACCTAAAATCAGGGACTAAATTTCCCTTGGTGGGAGGGCGGTGCCCTTCCTTCCCTGCACCAATAGAACGATGGCTCTTTCTGGAGGCGAGAAGATGCATGAGACCAAGCCTCGCTGACTGCCCCTGCTCTCCCCTTGGCGCTCCAGGCTCAGCTTTCCCAGAGTCATCATCCCTCGGTCCCCAGGCCCTTTCCCAGTGTTCCTGGGCTTCTCCACAGTGGGCCACTGCGTGGTAAAGTGGCATATAGGCTGCCCTCTAATTATGTCTCCAGTTTCATTGTTCTTTTTTAGTGCCCCCCACCATGTGTGTACAATTTTTCTTCCTTTTTTTTTTTTTTTTCCCCCATTTTTGCCTTTTTTGAGACAAGGTCTCACTATGCAGTTCAGGCTGGCCTTGAGCTCACTTTTGTAGCCCAGGCTGGTCTTGAACCCGCATTGATCCTCCTGCCTCAGCCTCCTGAGTGCTGGGATTACAGGCGTGTGCCACCATGCCCAGCTGTGTGTACAATTTAATGTAGGATTATATACCCTTTCTCTCCTCTAATCTATGTTTCGTCAGTTTAATTTTCAGGCTTCTGGTGTAGGATACAAGAGGGTTAAAGAAAACTTTTTTCTCTGACAGCTCTATTTCCCACAGGAGAACATTTCAGACTACAGCGAATTTTAGCTTTTTTCTGGTTTCCTGCAAAGAGGACTTCTCTGTGCCGTTGACTCTCTGGTGCCTGGCTTCCTAGGGGAGCTGCAGATGCCCAGCGTCCATTTACTTCAGCGCTCTTGCTCTCAGCCCGGACACCGTAAGGGCTGCCTCTGCCTTTGCTCATGAAGTCCAATGGGAGGTGGCCAAGAGTGTCAGGCAGGCTTTACGCACCTATGACTTCTCTAAGCTGGTAAATATTAATTTGTCTAAGTTTATTTCAGTGTTATATTTTTCCTTTTCTTGTCTTTCTGTGTTACTGGAGATTGAATCCAAGGTTTTGCACCAACCTATATAACCAGCCTTTTTTTTTTTTTTTTTTTTTTTTTTTTTTTTTTTTTTTTTTTTTTTTTTTTTTTTTTTTTTCCTGAGACAGGATCTCATGAGACAGGATCTCATTAAGTTGCAAGGTCAGCCTTGAACTCATGGTGATCTTCCTGTCTCTGCTTCCCAAGTGCTGGGAGAAGTATTAAAATTTAACAGTTGTCGTCAACTGACTCTCTGATGTTACAGTGTCAGTCCCATTTAATTGTATTCCTCGTTTACTGAGCAGCACTAATCTCTAGACACAAGAAACGCCAGCTTTGTTAGGAACTAACAGCTAGCGAGCCGTGTCACAGTTTGCTCTTTGTGATAACTCCCCCAGCTCTCTTGGTCATTCATATTCCCGTCATTGTATTAACCTCTAAAATGAAATTTTGAAATTAACCTCAGGTAACATTTACAGTGTTTCTATGTCTAAGTCAAGAACAAATTTCAAGGATAAGCTGCATAATGCATGTGAGCCCAGGGCTTGTGGCTGCAGGCGGAATCCTAGAGGCAGCTATGAGATAATGTATTTGCTCTGACCCTTCTTTAGGAACTTAACCAGTACAGCTGGCTGCGCCCTCCCCCACGGTCCCCCTGTAAAGAAGCAAAGAATCTAGCAAGCAGGACCACTCCTAGACTTTTGAAAGTCTCCTGCAGGAGAGATCTTAGTGGGCTTTATATGACCTCAAAGTGCTGGCTCACTGCCTTTCACTCATTCTTTTGCCCATCACGGAACAAAACACTGTTAAGAGCTAATTCTCCACCCCGCTATTATATTGCATGCTCAGAATGCAGCCTCAGAAGGAGCAGAGAACCCCCCAGAGTGAGGAGTAAATTCAGGTGGGGAGACAGACATTGATCAGATCCCGCCTTTGTAACTCCTGGCCTGGGGAAAGGGGGTCAGGAGGAAGTTTTGGAGAGGACTGCTCAAACAAAGATCCTGAGGCAGGAAGCATCTCGCAGGAGAAGGGAAAGGAAGGTAGAGCTCAGGCAGTGTGGCTGCAGGGCCAGAAGAGAGTGGGGAGCACAGCCAGACTAGACAGGTGGCCGGGGGTGTATGAACGATGTGGAGGAAGCTAAGGAAAAACACGAGGATATAGATGTAGGGCCAGCTGGCGGAAATTAAACTGTGATGGGTTTCGACTCAATATAGCGGAAAAAACAGTGTAACAGGAAGCGTGGAGAACCTGGAGGCGCAGGGCGTCGTTTCTCCTTGGTAGTGGTGAGGCCTGGTGTGGCACCTGACGGAGAGGCTGCCCAGCCATAGGTGACGACAGGACACCAGATGGTCCTTAAGTATCTGACCCTGGAAGTCTCTGGAAGCTCCCCACCACCACCCCCCCAGCGAAGGAGGCAAGGAGGAGAGGGAGGGTTCCCTGGGGTTTTGTAGAGGAAATGCTTTTCATTGGCACCCAGCGGGTGAGAAAGGTGTGTGTGAGTGCTTCTCAGCCTGGCTGTAACAGCCTTACTGGTAGAATGCGTTTGGGCTAAAAATGCAGGTACGTAGACCCTCTGCCGGGGCTGTGGGCTGTGGAGATCTGCAGTGGGAACTGAGCATTTACATATTTGGATCAAAAAGGGTAAAGCAAACTTTAAAACTTTTATAGGGAACGAGAGAGACAATGACATCATGGTGGCAAAGGATTTCTTAAATCAGGAAAAAAGACGGAAAATATCTACATTATCATAACTACATGAGAATTTTAAAATACCTTCATGATCCAAGATATTAGAAACAAAAGAAAAACCTTTGGAAAATGCTGAGAGATAGCATCTATAGTTTATTAACCAAACAAGGATGAATACTAGAAATATATAAATCCTAGACATCAGTTAGAAGAAGACCAACAACAAACATGAGTGTAGGAAAAAAATGTAAAATAGACAAAGCCTGGAAAAGGGGGAAAATGCCCCCTGGGTAACTTGAACCCATGCCACAGTGAGACAGCACCGCAACTCCTTTACACTGGCAAAACTAATGTGTGATACGAGCAAGTATTGGCTACAATATGGAGCACAGAGGACTCATGAACTGCTTGCAGGCGAGTGAATTGGTATAAAAATAACAGTGCTGCTTCATGGCCCTACAGTTGCATTCTTGGGTCTGTAATGTGGGGATGCAGTTGCGCCTGTGTTTGAGGAGATATTTGTTTGTCTGTTTGTTTATTTGTTTGGTATTGAGGATCAAACTCAGGATCTTGCACTTGCGAGACAGGTGCTTATGCCAGTGAGCTATAATCCCAGACTTCATGGGGATATTTAAGAGGATGTTTATTATAGCATATGTTAATACTTAGAAATAACATAAATGTCTAGCAATAGGAGAATGGAGGCCCAGTGGGGTGTTGCTACAGCAGGACATACCAATTTAATGCTGTCTACATCTCAAAACCTATTGCTCAACCAAAGATCATAGTTGCAGAAAGATATAGCGGGAGGGCCAGGGAAACAGCTCAGTAGAGTAAGGGCTTGCCTGGCAAGCTCAGGGTCCTGAGTTCAATCCCAGGTACTAAAAAAAAAAGATATGGCTAGTATGCTACTCACTATGAAAATGTAAAATTGCTAAACATTGCAGTGTATTGTTTATGAGCAAATGCATTGCTAGTAGAAACATAAAAACATTAATCCAATTAGTGGCTGTGTCCGAGAAGGAGAGACAAAAGTGGAGTGAGGGAGAGGGGCACAGGGATTCAGGTATCGCTGAGCTGTGTTCCCAGTTACCCAGGAGGCCAAGCCGTGAGACTGCAAGTTCAAGGTCAGCCTGAGCGGTTTAACAAGATTCTGTCTCTCAAAAGGAGGAAGAGGTAGAGGAATCGTGGTGTGCATCTGTGATACTCATTACTTGATGCTTTATCCTTGATCTTGAAATATTTCATAATAAAACAAATTAGAGGAAAAAATCCAGCTGATTTTGATACAGAGCTAGGTTTGTGAACCAAGGCCTAGAATCGGTGCTTCTCAGATTTCAGTGCGTGCGTGTGTGTGTGTGTGTGTGTGTGTGTCCCTGGGAGATCCTGTTAGAATGCTGATTCTGTTCCCTTAGGCCTGAGGTGGGCACAAGATCCTGTATTTCTAACCAGCCTGGGACAGCAAGGAGTCCGAAAGACCTCAGTGCCCTTTACAACTCTGGCCCTGTAGGAACCACACAGAAATACCACCCAGATAGCGTGTCTCCCTCAGGGTGAGGCACAGTTAGGAGCGGAACTTGGGGCTCCCAGGAGGGAAGCAGAGCCTGGAGAGACAGGCTTGCAGAGCATTCCCCACAGATGTAGGCCTGCAGGTGGTTAGAGCAGGTGTATGGTGACATATGGTGGTTGCTAAGCTTTGCCTTATGTTACATTGCTGCTCAGCCCTTTTGGTCATGTGTTTATAGATCCACATGGGTCAGGGTTTCCCGAACCAAGCCATATACTCTGAGCTCTATCTTGACCTTACAGGAAAGATGCCAACATAGCCGAAGTGTTGGGAAGGGAGGGCAGCACACAGACAGTGCGCTCAGAGGCATCGTCTTGCAGGCAGCATCTCCCAGGTGCCTGGACGTCAGACCCCAGACCATGTGTGCGCTCAGGGGCTGCTTCCTGCCTTGCTAGACTCGCTACAGACAGGTGCACTTTACTTGCTCAATATTTTTGTTCCTGGCAAGTCCTGCATATATTGAGCTTTTCGTTCTCACTGCACTGTTAGCTCCACGAGAGCCGGGCCCATACACCAGATAGGCTGGCTCCTGGCACGGTACCCGGTGCCTCACAGGTGCTCGATATCGATGTGTAGGATGAATAAAGGAACTTCAGCTCCCACTGTTTTTGTTCTGAGCACAGGGTCTTGCTGCGTTTCTCAGGCTGGCCTCAAACTGCTGGGCTCAAGCAACGATCCTCCCTCAGCTCTCCAAATAGCTGGAGCTACCGGCACTCCTCACCATGTCCATTTGTTTTGCTTTTGTTCTTTCTGGGTTTTTTGTTTGTTTGTTTGTTTGTTTTCTGTGGCACTAGAGATAGAACTCTGGGCTTTCACACTGAGCTACATCCCCAGACTATTTTATTTTATCTTACTTTATTTTAGCATGGTCTTATTTAATTGCATGGGCTGGGCTCAAACTTGCAGTTCTCCCGCTTCAGCCTCCCACAGTGCTGGGACTGTACGAGTGAGTCGCTACTCCCAACTATCACGTACCATGTCCTTTCATAAATGAAATTTTTAACCCCAGTCCTGTAAAAAAACAAATTTAAAATTTAAGGACCGACGAGATGGTGCAGTAGTCTAAAGCACCTGCTTAGGCAAGCTTAGGCTACCACAGGGACCACGGTTCAATCTCTGGCACCACATGCTGCACCAGCCCTGTCCCCAGGGCAGGCTGAGCTGGCCATGATATTAAAAGAAAAGTAAATAAAAATTAAATTTTAGAGCAATTATGGATTCATGTGCAGTTATAAGAAATAACACAGAAAGAGCCCTTGTTCCTTTTACAGGGTTCCCTCAATAGTGACATCTCTTATAACTATAGACCAGGTCACAACTGCAAAATTGACATTGGTACATTCCCCTGATCTTAAGTTTCCCCAGTTTCACATACAGTTCGATCATATCTATACATTACTGTGTCCACCAAAGACAGCCAAGAAACTGAACAGCTCCATACCTTTAATATCCATGCATCCTGTTCCCATTTTATTTTATTTTATTTTATTTTGAGATAGGGTCTCGCTATGCAGTTCAGGTTGGCCTTGAGCTCACTTTTGTAGCCCAGGCTGGTCTCGAACTTGCATCGATCGTCCTGCCTCAGCCTCCCAAGTGCTGGGATTACAGGCATAAGCCACCACACCTGGCTCCTGTTCCCATTTTAGCCACACCAACCTTTCTTTCTCTCTGTCCCTTTGTCATTCTGAGAAGGTTACATAACTGGCATCTTCTAGCAGGTAATGGTAGGGGACTGGGTTTTTCTGATTGGCATAGTCACTTGGAGAGTTATCCAAGTGGTCGCGCTTCACCGTTGTTGGTTCCTTTTTATGGTCAACTAATAGTCCATGCTGTGGAACTGCCACAGTTTGCTTAACACACCCATGCCAGCTTGAGCCCCGGGAACATGACATACAAATCATGGCCATATGATGCCTGTGTTAGTATTTTGCCCTCGGAAGGCCATGCGGGTGGTCTCCAGTTTGGGGCTATTACAAAGAAACTTCTGTGAACACTTCCATGCAGGTTTTAGTGAGCATAATGTCTTCATTTCCCTGGGAGAAATACTCCAGGTTACAGCTGTGGTCCTATAGTAATTGGATATTTTGTTTTATAAAAAACTGCCATTTCCACCCCCACGTACAGTGTATGGGTATCCAGTTTCTCCGCATCCTCTCTGGGATTCGGTATGATCACCATGTCTTAGTTCAGACATAAAAGCACTGACAGAGGTCACTAGGGAAGGGAACTTTGCAGGGAGTTGTCATGAGATTAACATCTTCATGGTGGGGCCGTTTTAATTCGTGTGTCTCATTGCCACCAGTGGCCCATGCATGACTGTCCCATCAGATGGCATGGGACAGTCCCAATGGATGATACAACCCTGGGGGGACATGTTAATACTGCAGAAACGTAGCTAGATGCATGTCTTTGTCAGAAACCTAGAAGATGACTAAATAATGGCGAACTCATCCCAAATGTGCCTAAAGGTGCAGCTGGGAATATATAACAGAAAGGAGGGAGGCAGGGAGAGAAGAGGTAGAAACCTGCTGGCATTTAGGTCAAAAAATGGAGGACAGAAGAAAAAACATGTTCATAATTAACTTATTCAACAGATATTTATTGAGCAGCCTCCTATGGCAGTCACTCTGTAAGATACACTGGGGCCTAGTGATGGCCAGGATGAATACAATTCCTAACACAGTCACTAGTGTTTATTTAGCAGTTTCTCAGTGCTGGAGAGTGGGTACTTTGAGCCCCCTTAGTCCTCCTAGGGTGACAGATGTGATTTGGTTCCATGTTCTAGATGAGGAAATGGCCTCAGGGTAGAGAAGTAACTTGCCTGAGGTCACAGAGGCAGTGAGTCTTAGGGAGCTGTCGGCCACTATGACTGGTTCTTTTTTTTTTTTTTTTTTTGGCACTGTACCCCCAGAAACGTAGTAAAACATGGGGAGCTATTGAGAGAGTTCTAATAAACCGAGACCTCTGATATCCTGGACTTTTTCACTCTAGAACTCTTGCTTACTTCCTGCTTCCTGGTGCCTTCCAGAGAGGACCAAGTCCTTCCATTTTAACTTTAGAAACTAACGTATGATTGCATCTCTACTCTTCTGTGTCACAGGTCTTTTAACGGACTGACACCTGGTCACTGACGTGCGGTCAGCTATTCTAGTACCTGTAGTTAAAAAGCCCCAGGATTGCTCCAAGCCTACATCTCTAGTCTGACCCAGTTAAAAGGCTTCTGTGGCCCTCAGAAGGTCCCTGCTGTCCACTGGTGGAGCCTGAGAGCTAGAGCTGCTGACGCCGGCCTCTCCTATTGGTAGGCTTCCAAGAAACTGCCTGTTGCCTCTAACAGGTTCTTTCTGCTCATCAAGAGTCTCATCAGGAGTCCTCTTGTCACTGCCACCTGTGACCCTTCCACTAAGGCTAAAAGCCACTGAAGCCTGGCTGGTTAGGGCCTGGCCATTCAAATGAGGGCCTTCTCCTCAGGGCTGCCTGGCCTCCTGGTTAACCTTATTCAATTTCAGCAGCTCTGAGATTTTTTTGGGGGGGGTCTTATCTTGCTTTTCAGGAACCTCACTTTGATCATGGCAGCTTGTCTAGCCTCCTTGTAGAGCTGGAGATCTTCGTTCCCACCCCTGGCCATATGTGGCAGTTTAGCATGGAGGTCCTCCACTCTGTTCATGCTTGCAGAGCGTGATCCAGCATTCTCACACATTAATTTGCTAAAGCAGAAGGCTTTCTATTTAGAGCCTGGAGCTTTCTGCACGCAGGGAGAGCTGGAAGCTCTGTAACTCATCTGCACCTGCCTGGATCGGTGGCCCGCTTCAGCCAGGTTTCACGTGTCTTCCTGTGTCGTGGCAACAGAGGACTCACGCCTTTTCTAGGTGAGGGCTTCCTGCTAGACTGACTCTTCTAGGGAGATATGGAGTAGAACAGGGGGTGCATCCCCTGACTCCCATCCTGAGAAGTCTGCTAATGGGCTCTGGGTCTCCTTTGCTACTACAAGAGGAGGAAAGGCATTTTCAAATTCTTTTTTAAAAATTCAGTAATCGTTAATGATCAACTTCCCATCCCAGATCTCTCTGAAAAGCCCTAGAAAGAGTTCATTTTAATAATAAAACCAATAATAGTACTAGCTAACATGTAGAATGGTTTTCATGTAATACACAATGTGCTTAGTACTATGCTTTTTCTTTTTTATTCTTTGTGGCACTGTGAGTGCGGTGGCCGTTTAAACCACAGTTTATAGATGAGAGTACAAATAATGACCAGAAAGGCTGAAACCCAACTGTATCTCACGTGATGTTCGGACAAATGACATTGCACTTCCGGGGTTGATAGAGACTTTGATTGGCCTTGTCCTTTCTTGAAAAGTGCTGCAGAATGATTGACAAGTGTCCCAGGGATTTCTGAGGCATCTGGGACAGCAGTAATTTTCTAAGCATTGCCCATGGACCACCCGCAGCAGAATTCCTCAGACTTACTTGTTAGAATTACAGATGTCCAGAACACAACCTCTGGGAATGGAGCCAGGGGATCTGCATTTTACCAGACTCCCTCAGGGAATCTGCGGGACTCACAAGCCTGAGAAACACTGCTGCTGAGCATTTTCCCCAAGATTCATGAGGCTGCTATGGGGGGACCATCTTTTTCTATAAAAGACCACTTAGTTAACAGCCTGGGCTTTGTGGGCCATATGTTTCTACTGAAACTATTCAAGTCCACTACTGTAGTACGAAAGTAGCCACACACAGTGCATCACCAGTGGGTGTGGCTGTGTTCCAATAAAGCTTTGTTTTCAAAAACAGGCAGTGGGTCAGACTGGACCGTCATTTGCAAACCTCTGGCATAGGATCATCCTGACTGCCAGCGCTCTGACAGATTCTTTCGCTGTTCTGTTATACATGAAGAGTTGTATCAATGCAGATGAAATTGTTTGCCATAATAGATCGACTCTGAATCTTAGTGTCATAGAATAAGTCACTTCTCAATCTCGGCATGGCCCAGTGAGGGTAATCCCAGTTGAAATCTTCTGTGTGGTCATTCAAGGCCAAGGCCCCTTCATCCTGTGGCTTTGTCCTTCGTGGTGCGAGAGGCCTTTCCATTTGGCTAGTGGATGAAGAAAGAGCGCGGCTGGCTCATGGAAGGTTGGCCCAGGCTGGATCTCGAAGAGGCACCATCATGCCTGCCTGCGTCTCCCTGGCTGGAACTCTTCTCATTTGGAGTCCAGAAAGATAGTGACGTCTTAAGCCCCGGAGGGCCTGTGCTTGCAGTCCCGCAGCAGGCTCAAGTGAAAAGAATTGGTTTTAAAAATATGTGCTCATAGCAATGTGAGGGGCTAAAAACCAGTTACCCATCAGGGAGAACGGCCAGGGGCACTGCAGCTGCCTCCCTTAGTGCTATGAGGATGCCATTGGGCACTAGCTAGTGTGCCTACAAATACCTCCTGCAGCGCCACAGCCAGTGACTAAATGGCCATCGTGTGCCAGGTAGTGGCCCAGCCTGACAGGAGAACCAAGCTCCTCGTGGAGCTCTAAGTGGTCCTTTCCACCCAGAGCCCTGTGCCAGATACTCTGGGAAGAGCAGGCTTGGTGACATAGCTGTCCTGAGTGTGTGCTGCATCCCCAAGAAATGCGCCTCCTGTGATCCAGCCTGGTTCCCACCATGAGCCAGCCTGCTCTCTGCAGTGCAAAGGGTGAAATGTAGGGGGAGGGAGCAGATGAAGACTGCTGTTTACTGCTCCCTTGGCTGTCCTTACAGGACATTGCTTTCCCTCTGAGAGGCTTCTCCAGGGATGTAGAGTTGTCATCTTTTTGTGTTTGGCTCTGGCTTTGGCAGCATTTGGGAGCTGCTCCATATCTCAGGACCCCTTGTGGTGCTGAGGGCAGTGCCCGAAGGTACCTGCTTCCCTGCTCTTCACAGATATCAGCCATCCATCCTAGGGCTACTGCTGCCACCCTTGATGTCATTATTGGCCTGGCTGAGACTGCAGCCGCGGGTTGAGGTCAGAGCAGACAGCGTCAGCTCTGTGCCTGGTCTCAGTCTCAGTGCATGGACACTGGAGCCCATAGTCTCTTAGTAACCAGACCGTGGGGAAAAGATCTTAGGACTGTTATATGGAGCAGTAGCAGCCACTCCAGGAGGCCTTTCAGACCAGACTAAGGGCACAGGCAGAGAGGCCAGATTTAACAGACTGGAATAGACCGTGGAGAGAAGTCTTTTATTCTTTTCCAGAGATGTCAGTTTTTGTGAGTAGAAGCAAAAAGGCAGCCGAGGTAGCATCTTTCAAGCCTCCTTTCAGACAGCCTCCTTTGATTTGTTACACATTTCCAGCTGAGGGAGTGAGGCCCACAAAAGGTTAAATTTCTCATATAAGATTAATTCAGCCATTTCTGTGGAATGGTGGAGGCAGAACACCATTAGACTTTCTAATCTCATTTCTCTCCTGCTGTCTTTCTTGGAGCCTATCAAGCGGTGTCCTGGCAGACCGTCAGTTCTGTGGCTGCTAAACACCAGAGTCAGTCTCTTGCTGAATGTGCCAAGAGGGCTGTAATGTAGAAAATGTAACCTACCTTGTAAGGAAGGATGAAAAGGTATCGAGTGCACCTTTCTCTGCATGTGAGATTATAAATGCTTTGAATATGTTAAACCTGTGATTCCTCAGCGGTTTGTTTTCTGTTTTTACCAGAGTTCAGTTTTTATTAGAGTTGCGTGCATGACATATCCCAACCCAACGTACTGCAAGTGTTTGTATTTTGTGATTCTCGTTGGTTTCACGAGTACTGCTTGGGGTCCCAAATATCCTAGGCAGCCAATGAGCTGTGTGCCTTCGGAGAGTGCAGCGGCGTGCTCAGGGTGCAGGTGCAGTAATAGTTCTGTCATTGTTTTCTTTGCTCTTCAGCACACACGTGAGTTTCCCTATCTGATCAAAGCCTGTATTGGTGGGGAGGGGGGCAGGAGGGCGGGAAGTGTTAGCTGCTGCTGCTGCTGCCGCCGCTGCAAGAAAAACTAAATGTGCGCAGATGTTCAGTTGTTAGATTCTCTGTTAGTTCTGGTCTTTTTTCAAATTGCCATATAAAAATCTTAAAAGGGGGCGGAGGGCGGATGAGTGGAGTCTGCAGGGATTTGGGAGATTTTTTTTTTTTTTTAATTTCGGCTTAAAATATAGCATTAAAAAATGCTGGTTATTTTTATGTAGCATATTTGGGACAAAGAGGCTCTCTTAAGTGAAAGCTAATTGCACTATCTGGTTCAGCAGCTTTGTCCCTTGCCTCAAGTTACTACTGCAGGGCTTTCTGTCCCCTCTGGTAATACAGAAATGAAATTGTAAACCACCAGTAGCCTTGGAAATTTCAATCGATTCCAAATGACTAAATATTTAATTCAGTCATTGCCTATACTTCCAGGGATGACTCGGGCATTTTTCTTTTTACTGAGGGCTCCATGAAAGCCAGGCTCTGCAATGGCTGCTGGGGACCGAGTCTGCTGCGAGGAGGCGCCCCTGCAGTGAGGAACCCGGGCACTGCAAGCCTCCGTTCCACAGCAGCCCTTTTTGCAAACGGTAGTGGATTTTTTGCAGAAGGTTTGTGGCCAGATCGCTATGTATAATACTGATGAAGCATTTTTGTTCCAGCTCTGTCTCGGAAGACCTAGGCTGTAGACGTGGGGATTTCAGTAGGAAACATTATGGATCTGTGGAGCTGGTAAGTGTCTGCTGTCTGTTCAGCGGTGGTGCATTGATGTAGATCGAGAGAGGATTGCCACTCTCCCCAGACCTTTTGTTGTGTATTTACCATTAGACCATGTGAGCACAGTGTAAGGGTTGGGTTGGCACAAATACCTACTGAAGGCTCTGATAATTTGCACATCTTTGTTTTCATTGTCACATACTTTTAATCCTGTGTCTTCCAGCTTATTTAAAAAAATATTTTGGGGCTTAATATTTTTCTCTGCCGATGGTATACAGAATTAAATAAGATAACTTGTGAATTAAGAAAGGCAGCATTTTGTTTTTCTATTCCATTGTTCTTAAAAGTTTATGGTTCTAGTTCTGAAGGTTTAAATATGATTAAAATATGTATTCTGATTTCCTGTACCTTTGCCTTTGGGTATGTGACAGGAGTTAGAGTGTTTGTGAGCTCTTCCTTTCCTCTTGAAAGCATATTCGTTGGACTAGATAAATGACTGCAAGAGATGGCAAATGTCTCAGATAAAAACATCCGCATTTTCTGAATGAGAGACATTGGAGTTTATGTTATGATTTTTAAAAGAGTATGTTTTGATTTTAAAGAGAGGTATAAGGAAAACATATACAGTCGTCTCAAGGTTTTTTCTAAGGCAGAATTATGATTTCTTTCTCAACTGCATGGAAAGTTAAACGAATTTAAGGCAAATGTGCACGTCAGTTCCACTGATTTTTGTCTGTCACTACTAACATTGGTCTACTGTTTTTATCTATGTATGAAAACAGATTGCTTCTATCTATTAGTATAGTGCTCAGTTATTCCTTCATTAATATAAGCTGCATCTTATAGGATTTAAGTGGTAGAAAACATTTTTCAAGACTTATGTACCAGTAAGGTTCTACTTGAATTGAAGCGTATGTTAAAGCCCTGACTGTTGACCTGGCCCAGGACTGAGTATTCATGAATATATAAAATAAAGATTCATTTCTTGTTCTCAAGGAGCTTAATGTCTTCCAGCTGGGCAGATGAGATACATAAGCTATGTAAAGAATTAATTTAGCCCCATGAGAGACACACTGACAGCTTCAGTCACTGCCTGTTCTGTGCTCACTGGTGGCACCGTGTCGGCTCAGACCACCGCCTCTGCTCCAGGAGTGTGCCTATAGCAGTTGTGTGGAGCTGGGACAGAGGGAGAGTCACAGGTAGAGGGCACTGGGAGCTGAGAGAAGGAGGCAGAGCCTGGCTCTAGCTGAGGATCTCAGGGAAGTACCAGGGGCAGGTGGGTGGCAGAAGGAGACAGTAGGTAAGGGCCCATAGCCTGATTCTCAACAGGTGCTTGGGACAGTGAGCAGCTGCCCCGCCTCGCAGCGTGGGCGAGGCTGCAGGACCTGGTGGATCAGGCTGAGCAGTAACGGGCTGGATCAGACAAACCTGGGTGCACACACTGCACCGCTTGTCTCCGTGACCAGTCCTGTTACCCTACTTCTCAGAACCCACGGTGTGCCTAAGAACTTGTGTTCTGAAGTCATCCCTCACTCATCATTTACAAGTTGTAGGATCTTGGACTTCCGGCCTCTGCTTTTGCATCCTTAAGACACAGAACTAGCTTATCTTCCTTGAAGGGTTGGTACAAGGACCTACAGAGCTTGTACCCATAAAGCAGGTAACACAGAAGCACAGTTCATGTTAAGCAGCTGCACAAGTAAAGCGCTTGCAAGTGAAGGCTTTGGGCTTGGTCTGATAAGTAGTACAGAGGCCTTGTGCACAATGAGACTTGTGTCCAGGGAAGTAACTCATTACACCTGTGGGGGGCATGTCAGAATAGTGCTTGAGGGACTGGGGAGATAGCTCCATGGCACAATTGCCTGCCTGGCAAGTGCAAGGTCGTGAGTTCGAACCCCAGTCTGCAAAAAAAAAAGAATAGTACTTGATCAGGCACCAGAGTCCTCTGCAGGCTTGGAGGCTGTGGAGCACAGATTGCTAGGCTCCAGACTGAGTTCCGAGTTCAGCAGGTCTCGGGCTGACCCACAGTCTGAGTTTCTCCCGAGTCTCAGATTACGTTGTAGCTGTCGCAGAACCACACTGGAGGAGCCACCACCTTGAAGGCTCTCAGACCAACTACCAGTCATCCCTGCCCGATGAGGCGGCGCAGGGCCAAAAGTTCTTCAGAGGCATCCAGGGTCCTCCTCCAGAGCCACGACTGTGTGTGTTGATGGTTGACCTTCAAAGATACTAGAAAATGAACTTTAAATATGTATATGTCTGCATTCCGTGGACAATCTCACGCCCCTGGCAGCAAGCAGCTGTCTTCCTCCTCCCTGGGTCCTCACCAGTCTTTACAGCTACAAACTTAGTTTTTATGTGATAGTGGTGAAACTGTATACTTGATCTTGCATTCCTCTTTCTTCGTATAACTGTTTTGTAAATGTTTTCTTCTCATATTGTCTTCAGTCTCCACTTTATCTATGAAGCCAGCCAAACTTGGTGGTAAATATCTATGTCATAGTTTTCCTCCTGCGGTAAAAGTAGGCTGTTTCTAGTTTTCTCGCATTAGAAATGACTTGGGCAGTGGTGGTTGGGATGATTGAGAAAAATGAAATGCACAATTGCCATCTTTTCTCAAATTCTAACTCTGTGTTTAAAAGGAAGGTGATGTTTTCATAGTGCAGTTGTTCCCTGGCCTCTGGAGACCGGCCTTAGGACCCTCTTGTATCCTTGAATACTCAAGGTCCTTATTTAAAATGATGTCGGGCCTGGCAGGATGGCTCAGTGGTCTAGAGCACCTGCTTGGGAAAGCTTGGGTGGCTGCAGGGACTGCGGTTCGATCCCCAGCACCACGTGCTGTGCCAGCCCTGCCCTCAGGGCAGGCTGAGCCGGCCATAAAAATAAATAAACAAACAAACAAAAGTTCTGAAACAAGAAAATAAATATTTTTTTTTAAATTAAAATAAAATGATGTCGTTGCATATAATCTGTGTCTTCCACATCCTTTCAGCCATCTCTAGAATTCTTTCAACATCTAATGCAATAGAAACGCGGTGTAACCAGTTGGAGAGCAGGTGGGGAGAGCAGATTCTTTCTGAAGGGGGTGGAGGCAAAAGTCAGTTAAAGAAGTGAAGAGTTAAAGAAGAGAAGACTTGTGCTGGAGCCTACTGTATCACTAGAAAATAATAATGAGAAATCAAGCTGTACCTGTTCGGCACAGGTGCAATTTTTTCCATCCATGGTGTCTGAGCTTCTGAGGGGGAACCCTTGGACATAAAAGGACCAGTGGTATTAGTAAATTAAAAATTATTGTATATGTTCTGCTGTTGTCACCGAGAACCCAGTAAGTGTCAGGCACCCTAGAACTCAGTCTTTGTAGAAGGATATCTAGGATTATATAAGGTTGAATTTGTAAGCGTAAGTCACTGTGAAGAACTAAGCTTGGCTGTTCAAATTAGCAATGAGGGCAGACTTAGGGCTTAATTCCCTGGGTGTCAGTTGGGTATAAATTTGATAAAAACCTGGAAGCCCCGATCTCTGAAGACTAATCAGAGAGATTTTTTTTTTCAGTACTGGGAATTAAGCCCAGGCCCTTCACACTGAGCTACAGCCTCAGCTCTATTTGAATTTTTTAAATATGAGACATGGTCTTGCTAAGTTGCTAAATTGCCACGGCTGGACCCAAACTTGCAATCCTCCTGCCTCAAGCTCCGTGTGTGCTGGGATTACAGGTGTGCACCACCATGGCTAGTTGCACAGCAGAGTTTCTTAGCCTTCATTCAATAAATAATTTTTGAAGACCCATACTAGGCACTGAGAGGGAAGGGAAAACCTAGCCAAGTTTTCTCCTTTCATGGAGCCGTAGTCTGGCTTTAGGAGTGGACCACCTAAAGCTTTGCGTCTCTAGGCTAGGCCTCAAGGGCGGCCTTCCGCTGGGCTCCCTGCCTTAATTCGGGCTTGTTCCCTGCAGGCCTGCTATATTCAGTCCAGTGTGAATGTGAAGTAACCCACTGCAATGAGGCTGGCTGAACCTCAAAGGCCCGAGGCGCTGATGCGCAGCTGGGCGGGTGAGACTGGAGAGCGCTCAGCCAGCGGTGCCCAGTGCATGTCCTTTCACCTGGCCCGAGTGATTCCCGTCTTCCCCTTCCTCCGTGCCCGAGCCATCCTCCTTGTAATCCAGCTCAGCTGATGGCACAGCACCTCCCTCCAGTTGCTTTTCCCCAGCAGCCAGAGGGGTGGGTTATTTAAACTTTTTATAGTGCTTGGGTATAAAATGAACCATTTTACCCATTTCAGGTATATAATCCAGGAGCATCTGGCACATGTCCAGGGTTCCGCCACCATCACAGCTACCCACGTGAGGAACATTTCCCATCATCCCAACCGAGACTCTGTGCCTGTTACACACCAGCTCCCCATTCTTTCCTCTCTCTATCCCCTGGTAACCGTATTTTGCCTATCACAGTGCATTTGCCTCCTCCAAGTCTGTCACAGGAGTGGAATCCTACCCTATTTCTGCTGGTGTAGTTCACCTATCTTGTTTGCAAGGTTGCAAACAAGGTTGCCAAACTTCCTTCTATTTTATGGCTGAATCAGATAGCACATCTCATGTGTTCATTCATCTGGTGATAGCCACAATTCTTCCCACCTTTTAGCTACTTTGATTAATGCTGCTGTACACATTAGGGTTCCTGCTTTCAGCTCTTCGGAGCATCCCTAACATTCACCAGTGCCTTGTGTAGTAGATAACTTAAAGTCCCCATGCAGATTTCTGCCTCCACTGGTGGAGTCTCATTCCTGGTCCTTTTTCCGTCCCATATATATATATATATACAGATTATGAACTCCCTTGAGGTAAAAATCATGGCAGTGTATTTGTCATTTTATCCCTAGTACCAAGAACGGTGCTAAGCATTAGTAAGTATTGATTAATTGAATGAATGGGTGATCCATTCACTCAAGAAAAATAAAGAAAGGAAAAAGAGGCTTTAAGCTTGAACACAGTTGCAGGCATTCGCTTGCAGTTTTTCTTCCTGATACATTGCCAGTCCTGTCTCTCAGAGAAGAATTCAAGCCAGGCACAGCTGTTACACCATCAACCATTCTTCATCATGTTATATCAGAATCTGTCAGAAAAAGTATCAAATGGTTTGTAGCTTTTATTGATGTTTTCTTGGCCTTTGACCCGATGAATGGAAAGCTGATGCGGTATACATGATAAATGATGCCCACACAATATAGACCTCTCCCCTGCCCAGCCCGGCTGCTGGGTCTCATGCGCGCCACTTCCTAGTACTGCTGGGAAGTCTCCAGCTGCTGAGGATTTCAAATCAGGGTAAAATATTGCCCATTTGTTTTTGAACCTGAGTCGGAATGACTCAGCCCGGCACTTGGACAAGCTGCCCACATGCACCCCTGCTGTGTGGGAGAGCCCAAGATCTGTGCTTCCACACGTGGGGTGGCAGGACTTTTTTGTTAGGAACTCAGGCTTGCTTTTGTGCTATCTAATGACTGTGAAAGGGTGGTTGATCAGTGTTTGAGTATATAAGGATTCTCAAAAGCTTTCCATGGAGTAATTTCTTGTTTGAGGGTATTTTGGTTTTGTTTTGTTTGTTTTGTTTGGTTGATTGGTTTTATTTTGGGAGACAATATCTTGCTATGTAGTTCAAGCTGGCCTTAAACTTGAGGTGTAACCCAGGCTGGCCTCAAACTCACAGCAATCCTTGTACCTCAGCCTCCCAAGTGCTGAGATTACAGGTTTGTGCCACCAACATTGACTGTAATTTGTATTTTTTTGCAGGCACCAATCTGAATTACATCTGGGGCAGTGGTGTAGAGAAGGGTGATTCTTTGCTAATGAATGATTTAGCTGTCTGTCCAACATCTGTAACCCAGCGTAACTTCAGTCTCTCTTGAGAGTTGGATAGGCTTTTTGTTGTCATGCATTTTGTGGGCAAAATCATATTCTGCATGGTATTTTCAAATTGAGAGATTAGGGATATATCTGCATTTTTCCCCAACGAGCTTCAAAACATCAAGGCTCCAGCATTCTTCAGCTGCCACGCCAATTTTGCATGCATTCTTCAATTCTACTGACTGTTCTCTGAGCCTAAGTTAGGGTCCTCAAGACATGCATTTATCTTGGAGTTTTTGCTGGCAGCTTTCCATGGTCTAAAACTATAGTGGTATTTGAGGGAGGGACATTGATACTTTTAATCCCTTTGTAGGCAGTTGGTCTTGCTGGCTTTGAAACTTTGCCAGGCTAAAATTATCATGCCCATTTTCCATGCATAGAACTTGAAGATCTTAATGACATAATTATTTGTGTATTAGAGTAGAACCAGGAATCTTCTATTATGGCCATTTTGTTACAGTTACTATTATTAGTCGTAACATTATCAATTGCTTACACTGTTAGCATTAGCTTCAACATCATTGAATGCTTCTCACATACCTGAGATGCATTTATTCCCGTAATCCCCCCTAACCACCATGTGAGGAAAGTAGCCTTTGATCATGGCTCCCTGTATGGGTGCTCAGAAAACACTGTGTAGTCATCACAGGTGTGCTGTCCGAGTGGTAGTAGATGGCAGAGGGGACACTGAAACCCATCTATCTGCTCCCTACCTCTCTCTCTACGAGCCTGTGTTCTTATAGTCTTACTATTTAGTGGGTGGCTCCTGCAAAGCTTAGGTTGATTATTAGAGCAAATATCACGGCCATTAATCAACAGTATAGAGTAGCCCTGCCTTAGGCTTTAGGCTAAACATATCATTTCAAACTGTTTTCTCTCCAGACCTTAATGAAAGCCTGGTTTTAGGGAGCGCGTTCATAGAGCTCTCCAAAGAGATGCCCATGTCTACGTGCTTTAAATGTGTTCGTTCCTGGATTGAGCTAGGCGTGTGACAGCAGCAGGCACAGTGGCCTGCCTTTCCCAGCCCTTCTCTGACTCACATCTCTTGGTCTGTGCCTTGGCACTGTGCCCTTCACTTGTTTTGGTGGGTGGAGAGGAAATGGCCAGATGGCTGCTGCTTGTGTCTCCTGCAGAACGTCGCTGAGGACCTTTCTGTCTGTCACACTGTCTATCCTCCACAATGGCCTAGCAGCAGAAATTTTCTCAGAGCCCAAAACTACCGTGCTTCCCTAAAGAAGCTGCTTATTGTTAATGGCACAAACAAAACGATCTTATGCGTGTGAAAAGCCTTTTCTCTCCTTGGCAGCAGCTTCTAGGACCCTCAGAGCCCTGTTTTTGCCTCACTTCCACCAACCTGCCGAGATTCATCATGTGTATCCTCATCTAATTCTCTTGCTTTCAGTTGATTTACTACACCTGGTGTTCCCTTGTGGGAGACCTACTTCTTTTCGTTTTATAGGAAATGTGTGGTGGCTACAGGTATCGGGTGACCAAGTCTTTCTC
Source organism: Myocastor coypus (assembly GCA_004027025.1). Taxonomy (NCBI): domain Eukaryota; kingdom Metazoa; phylum Chordata; class Mammalia; order Rodentia; family Myocastoridae; genus Myocastor; species Myocastor coypus. The sequence goes on from PVJA010000456.1 coordinate 165,947, forward strand.
GCATGAGGTTGATTCTGTATCTAACTAGCAATTCTTTGAGATATATGTCAGTAAACTACATTAATCCAATTATTTATTTATTATTTATTTATTATTTATTTATTTATTTAAATGGAAGAGCGCACCAAGCCCAGGGGCTACAGCCCACCGAGCTATGGCCTTAGCCTTTTTGCTTTTTATTTTGAGGCAGTCTCACTGTGTAATCCAGACTGGCCTTAAATTTGTGTCCTCCTCCATCAGCTTCCCAAGTGGCTAGGAGTGCAGGCAGGCTTCACTGTCCCCAACTGCATTAAATCCTTTGTAAGCCAGGGATGTAACTCAGGAGCACAAGCACCTGCCTGGCAAGTGCAAGGTCCCAAGTTTGATTCCTGATGCCAAAGAGAAACCAGAAAAAAAAAAATCATTTTTAAACCATAGAGTAAAACATAAAAACAAAAATATATTTCCGCATTGAGCCCTTAACAGCTTAGCCCTTCCGTCTTGTGGGTAATGGCTGGCTTAAGGCAATTTTAACTCGACTCTTTTCCCTACCCTACTTTCCACGAGTGTGATTTTATGACCTATTTTCCTAGATCAACAACATGGGGAGAGTTGTCACCACCTGACCAGCCATTTGGTGACCATCTTGAACACTGAGCTCTGTTCCTGACAGCAGTGGTGGTGGCACAAAACTGTCACAAATTCTGGAGCTAAACACACCCCATGGAAGAGTGCCAGGCTTGCTTGTCCCCCAGTTATTCCCAGACAAAGTCAGCCCTGCAGGAGCCACCTCCATGCTGTCTGGCAGCAGCACAGTCTCTGGCCCCAGTCCTAGAGCTGCCAGTAGCCCCCTGCCTGCCCTCTGGGGGTCGTGGGCTGCCCACTCATCCCAGGGGTCCCAGCCCTTCCCTCCTGTGTGCTCAGACCCACACTTTCTATGTCTCTGCCCACTGCCCGCTTCTGCAGCCACCTGGGCCCAGCCCAGGCTTTGGGTCCTACCCTCCCCTTGGTGCCTGGGGACGTTGTTCTTTGACTCCAGTGACTTTACCTGGTGGATCCAGTTTCCGCTCAGCTACAAAAAACACTTTCAAGTCAACGTGTAACTGTATTTTTCTTACAAGCAGAGACCCAAAGTGTGAGCACGCTGTTCATTTGGTTAATTCTTCTGTACAGGTAGTGAAGTGGAACAGTTCCCTACTTCAGTTTCCCTGGGTCTCATATCCCCCGCTGTGGGTCTCTAAGCCCACAACCTCCATTGATGCCTACTAGATCACAGCCTAGTACCTCAGTGTTCTCTGCCCTGGCCCCCATGGGTTACACATCTGCCTTGACTGTGAGAGGGATTGGCTGAGCTCACAGTATGTAGTGTTACATGGCTTTGTATAGCCACTTTGTGAAGCCAAAAATATTTGCAGCTTTTTGTTTTCTTTGGACTTTGTACGGGTCTTCCATCAAAACCGAAGTGTATGAGCCAAGAGAGGCAGAGCACACCCATAATCCCAGGCTCTCGGAGGCTGAGGCAGGAGGATCAAGGCCAGCCTGTGCAAATGCCATCAAAACCAGCCAAGCATAATAGCAGTTCCTGACAGCATGCCATGAACATAAGAGTTCAGCACCACTCTTTTACATCTTTTAAAGCTGTTGAAGATAAAAACCGGTTTTATATTGGTGCCCGCCCTTCACTCCATGGACCCTGAGCATGCAAGCCCTCTGTTCAGGCCCTCGGGTTTCCCTTTTTGGCTTCTTAGCTACTCCTGGTGGGGGGACCTTGTGACAGCTGCCTCAGAGTTGTGGATCTGAAGGCATTTAAGTTTCACTGGCGTTCTGGTGCCTTCATCCTGAGACCTTCTCCCGTCTTCTTCTGACAGAGGAATCCCTGTCCTCCCAGGACACGCGTCCCATCCCACAGCTGGAGCGGCTCATTTGCGCCTTTGTTAGAAAGGCATACCTCTTAGAGGTTGTACCCCTTGCTTCCACTAAGTGAATTCGGAGAAAATCAGGCCTCTCCCAAAGCCAGCATCACCTGCATAACTGATGTAACCAAAAGGGCCGCTCTGCCCACATTGCTGGTGAATAATCTGTAAACATTGAATTATGCTCCCCACTTGACAAAAGCAGCTACTTTGGGCCACTTTCCATAGGCCTTTTGGCCTCTGCTTTCTGATTGGCCCACTGCAGTTAGCATTGTGTGGCAGTCTTCTGAAACGTAATTTCAGACTGCACTCGCCTAATACACTTGGTGCCCTTCTCTTTACTTCGAGGTCCTTTCCAGCCTCTCCTGCCTGCTCCCTTGATCCCTGCACAGCTGCGGTCTCCCTCTGACTCTCTCCCTTCCACGTTTGTCTTCCCCCAGGACACTGACCGCTCTTGCCAGGGTCACCAGAGACCTTGCTGCTGCTGGGCCCAAGTGGCATGTCTTTATTTTCACTTATTTATTTGGCATTCATAGCGTCCCTACCCTTTTCTTACTTTTTATTTTGAGACGGGACATTGCTAAGTCACTAAGCTTCCCAGGCTGGACTCAGACTCGCAATTCTCCTGCCTCAGACTGGGATTAGAGTGCCGCCCCACCCGGCTCTGGCTCTGGCTCAAGTGGACTCTGTGCAGTGCCGGCCTACCGACCGCTTCCTTCCTGGTGTCACCAGGTACACGTGGTTTTCCGGCCACCGGCCTTCCTCACCTTCCCAGCTTCTTCTAGGAGCGGTTCTCAACTGTGGGTCACAACCCCGGCAGGGGTCAAACGACCAAAACACAGGGGTCACCTAAAGCCATTCTGAATCATAACTGTAGCAAAATTACTGTTTTGAAGTAGCCACCAAGATTATTTTTTGGTTTGGGGTCATTGCAACATGAGGAACCGTATTGCAGGGTCACAGCATTAGAAAGGTTGAGAACCACTGTATAGGGCTCCTCCTTTGCCACCTGGCCCCTGAACTTGGGTGCTCCCCCAGGCCAGTCTCTAGCACTGTTCCTTATTCATGCTTTCAGGGTGACCTTTCCTGCCCCCCCCCGCTTCAGCTTAAATAAGTGACACCCGAATGTTCAGTCCAGATCTCTGTAACCAGCTGGCTGTTGATGGACCCAGATACCCACTGGACATCTCTACTTTGGTGGCCCAGAAGCAGCTGGACCTCAGTGCACCTGAAGCTGAACTCGATGTGGTCCCTCGTTCGCCATGCCAAACCACCAAGCGGATGGCACTGACCTGTGTTACACTGCCAGCTCTAGAAACCGAGCAATCACGCCCAGCGCACGTCCAGTCTCTTGCCAAATCTGGCTGGTTCTGTACATTAACAGATTTCATAGCTAGGTTGCTCTTCGCTCATATAAATGTGTTTGGCCAACGTCAGTCTTCCAAGTGTTTAAAATTTCACAACTAACAAAAGAGATGAATATACTCTCATCACCCCCTTTGACAATGACTTAACTGAAATTCAGAGAGGTTAATCTGTCCAGGGTCACACACCTGGTGAGTGGCAGGGCCCCATACGGCCCCACGGGTGTGCCATTGTTATGCACTGCTCCAGTGCCTTTTGAATTTTATTTGAACAATCTGAAAATCACTTGAACAATTTGTTTAAAATTTTCATTGTATATACCTGGAGTGGGCTGAGTAGTGTACATTTTTATAAGCTTCCACTTGTTTTTGTCTTTGTTTTTCCTCATGTATGTAGTACAGAGCCTATGGGGTCTCACTACACAGACCGGAATCATATGATCCATCCTGGCTTTTCGCTAGCTTGTTTTTTGTGGTCCCAGGAATTGAGCTCGGGACCTTGCGCTTGCTAGACAAGCACTTATACCACTGAGCTATCTCCCCAGCCCCAATCCTTCCTGTTTTTCTGCCTCCCAAACACTGGGATCACAGGGCACGTCACCATGCCCAGTCTCAATCGCAGCGCTCCTGGGGGACAGGGCTGGCATGGCAGGCTGGGGATCTGAACCCCTGGCCCCTGAGTCTGCCTAAGCAGGGTCCATTTGTTAAAATGACTTTCATTCCTTTGTGTGTTTCTTATTGGCCGTTTGAAAAGACAGGAATAAGAAAATGGTGCATATGTATGTGAAGTGTATGGTGGAGCACACCTGTAATCACAGCCCTCTGAGGCTGAGGTAGGTGGACCAAAAGATTAAGTCCAGCCTGGGCTACTTAGCAACTTAGTGAGATCTTGTCTCAAAAAACAAAAGGACTGGGGGGTTGGGGCTGTAGCTCAGTGGCACTGTACATATCTGGCAAGCATAATGTCCTGAGTTCAAATCCCAGTACCAAAAAAAAAGGCCTGGGAATGTAGTCACAGCTCAGGTGAGGGCTGTGGGTTCAGTCCTCAGTAGTGCAAAAGAAACAAAAAAGGGAGAGGAAGAGGAGGAGGAGGAGGAGGAGGAGGAGGAGGATAGAAGGATAACATGCCTGCTTCCAGGTACTGCTTTTTCTGTGTGATGTGCCGTCTCCTCTTTCCATATACTCCAGCACTTTCTCCGGCTTTCCCCCCTTCAGAAAGATTCCACTGCGTAAGTCCAAGGGCGACATTGGGTTTGTCCATTCCCCCGCTGCAATGAACTGGAATCTGGAAGCTCGGACTTCCCTATTGCTATGAAGAGGGCTCCCCTCATGGCTCTGGCCGTGTGATCTTTATGTTTTGAAACACATGCGTGGCAACAGCCTTACGCCCTCAGCCTCCCTCCTGCTCGTTGGACAAGGCGGGACTCGAGAGCTTCCCAGCCCCGGCTTTCCACGGGCTTGTGGTGCGCCTTCGCTCCTGCAGCCACACTGGCCTTTCCCACTCTGGACACCATTAGCTGGGCTCTCTGTGCCCTCCCGTCCTTCCGGTGTCCCTGAATGCCTCTGCCAGGTCTCGTCTCCTGCGTGCCGTCATCTGTCACGTGTAGACCTCCCGGTTCTTGGAGTTGCTCTGTGCTACCAGTCATGTGTCACTGGTCTTTCTTGCAGGCTGCTTTTCTAGTACAGGGATCATGGTTCTTTTTACACAGGACACCCGGCAAAACTAAGCTCACTGCTGTGCATGCACATAGTAACTAAAAGAACAGTTTTGCCAAAAATCTGATAAATGAATGATGCGTTATTTTTCTCTTCTTAAACCTTATTCTTATTCTTTGTGTATGTATGCATGCTAATCCACCTTAATACACTTTCGTGATTATAGAAAGAATATGTTTTCATTAAAGAAAATTCAAAATATGCTGAAAAGCTGAGAGAAAAATTAGTCTTTATCCTACCACCCACTAATAATCACTTTTAAAATTAGTATATACTCATTAGCATTTAATTTTACACACACACATATATATATATATATATATATATATATAGTGTGTTGTCACCTAAAAATAGTATAATTTCTTATAAGCAAAGATACTTTTAGCAAACAATTTTCCTATGCAAATCTCTTATTTCTTATGTATGTCTAACCGCATTGGCTGTGACCTCCAGGGTAATAGTAAATGGCAGTGATTTGTAGGTGTCCTTGTTCTGTCCTTTCGAATGACATTTTTAGGTAGTACCCAAGGGTGTCTTCCGTAATCATTACATTGATCATGTCTTATAGCCTGCATAAGAATGACTTGGCTAGCTTTAAAATTTGAATCACTGCCTTTTTCTCTTAAAACTTCCCACGTTTTGATTTATTCTTGTATTAGTTTTCTAAATCAGCTATAATAGATTTCCACAAACTAGTTGGTGAAGACAGCTGGGATGGTTCCATCATGGCACTGTGGGCTAGAAGTCCACAGGAAGGGGTAGCCGGGCTGTGCTCCCCGGGAGGCAGGGGCGAGGACTCTCCTCGCCTCTCCTAGCTTCCGGGGTTGCCGGTTGTCCTTGACACTCCTTGCCTGAAGCTGGTGACTCCAGCTTTTGCCTGTGTCAGCAGTCATCACACACCTTGATGGCCTTCACCCTTGAATCTGAATCTCCCTCTCTTCTTCTCTTATAAAGACACCAGTCATTGGATTTAGGACTCACAGAATCCAGGAGGACTTCATTCTTTTTTTAAATTTAATTAATTAATTAATTAATTTTTATCTATTTGGTACAAGGTCTCATTATGCAATTCAGACTCATAGTGGTCCTTCTGTTCTCACCCTCCCCAGAACTAGGGTGGTCTTGATGGCTGGCTCAGCTCACCCAGGGATGGGGCCAGTATGGTATGTGGTGCCAGAGATCGAACCCCGGTCCTTACACTTGCATAAGCAGACACTTAGTCCACTGAGCTATCTCACTGGCCCCATTTTCTTTTTAATATTAAAGAGAAAAAAAAATTCAAGACAAAGATACAGGAAAGTACCAATGGTTAATACACTGTCTGTTTTTATCTTTAAATTACTTACTCAAAGTACAAGATACAGGCATTCCAAACAATATTAGCAAAAATCTTGCTTTTCAGTTAGCTACTTTAAGTCAGTAACCTAACTACTTCAATTAGCTTGTGTATGTGTGTGTGTGTGTATTTGCTTTTCCTTTCCTCATCCATTTCTCTTTCTTTTTGAACAATTTCTTCCTATTTTATTTTATTCATTTATGTACTTGGTACAGGATTTCACTATGCAGCATGGACTCATAGTGATCCTCCTGTTTTCAGCCTCCCCAATGCTGGGCTGGTCTTGGTGGCTGGCTCAGTGTGTGGCACACGGGATCGAACCCAGGCCCCTGCATTTTCCTAAGCAGGCACTTAGTCCACTGAGGTATCTCACTGGCCCTTTCTTCCTATTTTACAGTATCTGTTATACATCTTGGATCTTACCTACTCTTTCATCCTCTCACACCAGGGAGATAATATTTCTGCACATGGACATCTGGTTTATTTCACTTAAGAGTATGGGCTCAAGATG